>CAUYQU010050750.1:0-108254 GCA_963574635.1 Cheracebus regulus | reverse complement strand
TTTGCCCATTAGTTGATGCAGTTTCTTCACAGTGTCAATGGTCTTTACAATTTATGTTTTTGCAGTGGTTGGTACCAGTTTTTTCGTTCCATATTTAGTGCTTCCTTCAGGAGAGGCTACACAAGCTTTCTTTTGGTTAGTTTTTGCAAGGTTTATCTTTATTATTTTATGTCTAACAATTCTGTGTTCTTGATTTAAGATTGATCTCTTGGGAACACCATGTAGTTATTACTTAATCCAGTTTGATATTCTTAGTCTTTTATTGGAATGTTGAAACCATTTATTTTATATGTAATTGCATTAATGTAATTGCTAAGCATATTAGTAGAATCTGCTGTGTTATCAAACCATTTTATATTTACTTATGTGTCATTAACTGTCTTCTTTTGGATTACTTAACTTTTTCTCTGTAATTGCTCATATAAATTCGTCTACCACTTCTTCAGTGGTTACCCCTTGGCTTAATAGAGTCTATTACAAATAATTGCTATTTCCACATTTTATGTCTAACATTTGTTAACACCATGCCCCTTCCCTTCTTATCATCTGAATTATCATTGTCATGCATTCTAATTACCTCTATATTTAAGATGACACCCGATATTGCAACTATTATTTTGTACAAATATTCTGTCAGTGTCTTTTTATATATACCTATATAGTTGCGCTTCTTTCATTCATCATTCTTTCCTGAAAATGCTTGTTTCTCTTGGAAATATTTCTTGCCAAAAATTCTCCTTTCATATTACTTTTAGAGTATATATTCTAGTAATAAATAATCTCATTTTTGTCAATATAAAAATATTTTCACTTTACCTTTATTTATGAAGAATATTTCCACTGAGTATAAAATTCTACATTCATAGTGGTTTTCCTCAGTCATTTAGAGATATCATTCCATTGTCTCTTAGCTTCCAATATTTACATTGTAAAGTAGGCTATTAGTCTTATTTTTACTTTTTTCAATGCAATGTGTTTTTTACTCTTTTTGCTTTTTTAAATATTTTATTTTCCTAATTCTTTCTCAGGAGTCTTAATATGATGTTTCTAGTCATATTTTTCTTTGTGTATATTGTGTTTGGGCTTCTTGAGTATGTGGATTAATGCATTTCATCAGTTTCAGAAATGTATTTTCAAAAGATTCCTGTGGCTTTCTTTCTTCCTTTCTTAAATTCTGGGAGTAAAATTACACATACATTATGAGGTGTGGAAGACAGAATTAAACAATGTCTCCTAATATTCCCACCTGTACTGTATATACTCTGCATAGTCTCTGAGAATGGGCCTCACCTAATATGTGCCCTTTAAATTTGGGTCTAGCAGTTAGACAAAGGAAGTAGGAGTCTCAAAGTTTGAAAAGTATTTTCTGGGAGGGAGTTTCTTTGTTTTTGGCTTTGAATATGGAAGGATCCATGTGGCAAGGAATGTAGGAAGCATCTAAAACAGAGATTGTTTCTCAGGTATAGTCAACAAAGAAATTAGTTCCTACAACCCCAAGAAACTTAGTTACCTCAACAATGAAAATGACTTTGGGAAATTGATTTTTACCCCTAGAACTTCCAGGAAAAAACACACAGCCTGGTCTGCTCTGGATTCATACGGGGAAACACTGATCAGGGACTAAGACATGCTGTGCCTGAATTTCTGACCTACAGAATTGTGAGTTCATAATTGGGTTTGTTTTAGGCCATTAAATGTATAGGAATAAGTTATGTCGTACTTGACAACGAATACAGAATGCTTGGTTTTATCTGACATATTACTTATGCTCTTTTTAATGCTACCATTCATTCATTTTTCTTGGAATTTTAGTTTTGATATTTTGTATTGACCTTTCTTACAATTTAATAATCCTTTATTTTACTGTGCCTAATAATGTTGCTAAACTAATCTCGTAAGTTTCAATTTCAAATACTGCATTTTTTCTGTTATTTATTTTGTTTAATTCATTCTTTATTCAATTATCTGGTGAAATTCTCCAAATTTCATACATTTTATATGTTCTGCATTCTCTTGAAACATACATTATAGTTATTAAAATTCCTTGTCAGCTATATTCAATATCTCTATTATATCTGAATCTGTCCTTTGTTTGGTTGGTTTTTTATTTACCTTTTATGGCACTCCTCTTTAGTATGCTCAGTCTTTTTTGACTCAATGTTGCCTATTGTGAATTAATGAGGATACAGATAATGATTTTTTTAAACCTAAATAACTTCCCTTAATATGTTAATTTGAAACCAAGTTTCTGCCTTGGAAAGCTGAGTCTGACTCCCAGGGTTTCACCCTCTAGTGTTTTCAATGTAAAGTATGTTGTCTTGCTGTGGCTCCTCTCTCAGTGGGTGCCAAATTCTAATAGTTTTCTTCTAAGACTGCCAGGACTACATAAAATGCTTTTCAAATTTTTAGAGGCTATTTTAGAATTTAGCTTTCATGTTACAAAGCCCTGAAATTTAGCGGATGTCTCAGGGGGGAAATTGGAAGTTTGAAATCATCTATACCTCTGCCATAATCTCTACCCTTTTCTCTGTTTCATTGTCACAGTCCTCCATAAGTGAAATGTCTTATTCTCAGCTTCTTGCTTAAAAGCCCAGAATCAGCAAACAACCCCAAAGCAAAGGTGGCTATAGATGTTAGCTTAATTATCTGACATTTTTTTCTTTAGACGTAAAATTAGCAAACTAGGGGACATGGGACTGACACTAATATTTTTAAATAAAGTTATATTTAAAAATAACTATGATAATTGATTTGTATATTTTCTATATCTGCTTTTGCTACAGTGGTACACACAACTATTTGCAACAGAAACTGTATAATCTGCATTCCTACAATATTTGCATCTGGTACATTAAGGAAAATTTTGCTGACCTCTACACTAGAGGATTATCCCCTCCTGCTCCTCCTGTTACTTTAGCAGCTTTCTGATGCCTTCAGATAGAATATTTCTTACTTTTCTTGTTCTTCTTTATGGAAATGTTGTACCTCTAAACTCTTTACTTGAAAATGAGGTAAAAATTTACTGAGTTTTCCCATTCCATTAGTGTTTGTCCTCAACATTCTCTTAGTACTTTTTCAGATTCCATTGCAATCTTTCTTTCCCTGCTCTGTGATACAGAGCATTGATTCTTGTGAAACAATCAGCCAGGCCTATTTTCCTCTGTCTTCAAGTTGGGCATGGCCAATAAGAGATATTATCAATAGTTCAGAAAATTGGTAGAGTGCAACGTCAGGGTAGCAATTGCTTTGGCTCCTTCCTTATCAGACGATAGGTTGTCAGGAGCCCTGTACCATTATGCAAGGAGCCACATCCAACAACCAGAGTTTGGGTTCTTACCAAGTCTCTATATCTAATCCCTCCTGTTACCCCTTCAGAATTAAAAGTGGTAATGTATCTTTGCTATTGTTAGTATCAGTGCACTTTATTATACTGCATTGTTTTCACATTTTGGTAAATGGTAATTTTTATTAAACTCTCTCCAATTACACTGATTTAGTGCTCCATCTGTTTTCTGTCAAGAGTTACACTAATTTAGGAATTCATCTGCTTTTTATTCCCACGACTCTGACTGATTCAGTGCCATACAAAAGTACACTTTGAACACTAAATGTATTGCAAAACAAAGAATATTTGTCCACATGCAATAATAGAGTGAGAGGTGGCTTGAGATTAAAAATATTTGCAAATATTTAATATTTCTTGAGCATGATGAAAAGCCAAAGTCATTAAAACAATAAATAAACCATCTTTTATATAAAAGAAAATGATTGCTCTTATTTCCTATTGAAATTGTCAGTTTATAACAAATACACATATGAATATAGACAACATTGAAAGGGATATTTGCTTTTCAATATAGGTCATTATGTTCATACATTGAAAAGCAGTACAATAAACCACTAAATGTTACCTCTTGTATGCTATATTAAATAAGGAGAATAAGACTATTTTCAGTTCATTAGGGCATTTATTCCTAAACTTGATTTCTTCACAACTGAAGTGTCTTATTGAATGGAAACTAATCAATAACCCTCCTTTCTCCCTAATTAAAAATGAATTGTGCCCTAAAACCTTTCAAAATATATCTGAGGAAATTAATACTATCTGAGGAAATTAATAATATCTGACTTTAGTAATAAAAGATAAATAAAATAAAAATAATTACTCTTACTGTACCATTTGATTGATAAAGTATGTCATTTATTTTTGTTATTGTATCTTTATGAATATTTTACTCTCTGACAAAATTACATAGGCATTTGATTATTCTTGTAGGTTTCTATACACTACCAATAGTCAAGATCAAAGAAGATGGTGAAGAGCAAGCAAAACATGGAATGATCTTAACAACGTTAAGCCAGAATTTCTTGAATCCTTGCATTAATAAGCGTTTGCATTTGTACAAAACCAATTGAAAGTCATTTCCACTAACTGTTGCGGTTGTTATTTTAAATATGATTTAATTTTCTTTACATAAACTTCTTGCTTGCAAAGACGATTTCTGAAAATACGGGTAGCAGAGTGTCAAAATTATGAATAATCTAAGACTTTATTTGCAAGATGGCAAGTTAATCTGCCACAGTTTCATTGATGCTGGCAGACTCTTCAATCAGAAACATAGTTTACTGCTTACAATAATGCAGTAGTCAAAATATTAGCAATTTTGCAAGTTTCCTGGGCCCCAGTTATACACAGGGCACTGAGAGGAGGGTAAGGTGGTATCTGTAGAAGCAATAGGTTCTATTACTGGAGAGGAACCAAAGCACAGGGAGTCCAAACCTTTATAATAGTATAATAGTAAGATCATCTGATCTTTTCCCTGGAGAAAGGATTTTTTTAAAACTTTCATTTTGGGTTCAGGTGTACATATGTAGGTTTCTTATACAGGTAAATTGCATGTCACAGGGGCTTGATGTACTGGTTATTTCATCACCTAGATCATAAGCATATTACCTGATAAGTCGTTTTTTGATCCTCTCCCTGCTCCCTCCCTCCACCCTCAAGTAAACCCTGGTGTCTGTTGTTCACTTGTGTCCATGTGTTCTCAATGTGTAGCTCCCACTTATAAGTGAGAACACGCAGTATTTGTTTTTCTGTTCCTGAATTAGCTCATGTAGGATAATGGGAGTGAGGCCGTGTTATTATACTTAAAGAAACAAATGTGCCTTTTGTTCCATATGAAGACATCCTTGTTTCCCAAGTTTCTTCACTTTACTAACATCTTTGAAGAGAGTCTGAAATAAAGCTAGTCAATGTTTCTGCTTGCAACACAGGAAGAAATCTGAGACCCTCAAGGATGGTTATCTCCCCAAAATATCTACCCTTCATTTTTACACTGTCTTGGCTTCTCAAGGATTTTCCTATGTGTACGGCACTTTATTAGTCACAATGAAGAAAATGTCCAACAGAGGCTAGAAACAAATACATTAAATTTGTCTCATTAAGCATTTAGTTTAGGTGACTATCTGTGGGATGCTGAGCAGAATAATGGTTTCAACCTGCAGTACTGACTTCAACCAAACCTTCCAATATCACGGACTGAGTCAACTGAAAAAACATATTAACAATCAGGGCCCATCTTAGAAATCAGGTAGTTTTCTCCTTTTGTTTTCTTATTGGCTAAATTAGTTGATCAGGGAAAAATCCAGTAACTACAGTCTGTTTTAGAGATTTTGCAGATGACACCTTGGTCTACAAATATGAAGTCCATGTCAATTCAGTCAACCATAACAACCATAGCCATTAAGTTGAGGCTGACCTGAATGTTTTCTAGAGTTGAGGTGGAATTATTGATAATGTCAGATAAAATCAGGGAGAAATGATCTGACAATATTTATAATTAGATCACTCTCATTTTAAGAAAAATTTCCAGCAGCATGCACATAAATTATTAGCCAGCCCTCTGGAAAATTCCGCTGTGGAACCATGATTACACTCATTTTGAAGAAGCTTCTAGAGACATGTGAGGCATATTCTATCTATTGGTTATGTTTCATGGGACACTTGAAGGTTGTTTATGATCACCACTAAAAATCAAGTAACCGTGTCTTTAAAACACAGGCAAGACAATACTTGGTTGCCCCAAAAGTGGTATAGTTATAGGGATGCATATAGTAACCCATACAGAAAGTGTTGCTTACAATTGGTGAGGTCCCCAAATGTAAACTCTATCAACCAAAGGCCCAGGTTAGTAGGCCACCTCTATTGTGACCCCCTGGGCAGTGGTAGGGATTAGGGTTCCAGTCGAAGTCAAAAAATTAATTCTAGCTCTGATTTATAGTAATAACAGCCTGAAAGCTATCAGTTTAACCTGTCTTATTTGCTCATGCCACTAGTCAGGGGTTAGTCATCTACTTCTTGCAATGAGTGCATGATTTCACCTACCTGGGGCAATGAGCATGGGAAAGATAAGGGAATAATAGTAGCAAGTATACCTAGAGGTGTTTACAAGGTATTTTCCTTGAGTGATGCAGTAGCTAGAGCCATCCCTGCTGTTTCCAATATACTTCATGGTAAAGGTAAAAAAAATGATCAAATTTTGGTCATAGTTATCTGGTAGGGGTTACCAGCCATGACATTCGAATATATAGTGCTTGTAACAACTGGAAAGAACCAAAGCACGACATTTCTCTTTATGTAGTGGCAATTATGAAAGATTAAAAATAATTAATATCTCTTAATCCTCTGTTGCTCCAGGAATTAAGTGGTTCTCTCTCCAGGTATAAGGGGAGTTGGTCTCTTTCCATCAATAGAAAATTTGTATGTCAAAAGCCAGCAGCTATTATTGACCTGTTTTTGTCAATCACTTCCTATTCACAACTAGAACTTTCATCTTCAAGAATGAGGTGCAACAGGAAAAAGGACAATTTATAAAACTTGAAGAGATCCAATATATTCCCTACTTTCCCCACATAGATCATTGCAAGGGATTGAGAGAACAGTGAGCTCAACATGTAGTCTTTATTATTTTGCTCTTGGACCATGTTAATACAACAACAAAATCAAGCTGATGGAAGAATTGTTTGAATCTGCTGGGCCTCCATTTGACTATGCCAATACCTGTAGGGTGTACCAACCAGACCATTATGGGATTGTTGCTAAGAGAAAGAAAAAATACATTGTGCCAAATAATGGTTCAAAATAAGTGTATATGTATCCTCCAAACACTTTTTGAGTGAATTATTACCCTGGAAACAGCTCAGAGGGTATGATTGTTTCCAAGACACAACATTCAATGAACAAACTGCCTTACTAAGGTGTGTGGAGTAGGAGGAGTGAGGAGATATGAAGTCAGTAATCCTTTTGAGTTGATATTTGAGGAGATTGTTGCAGTGGTCAATACCAGATGATTGTTCATGGTAGAGACTATGCAAATTTCATTGAAAACCTTGATTAACAGCCTATGTTCAGTGGTTTCTTTGATAAAATATTGTCAGATTAAAACTGATCTGAAAAACCAAATGCCTTATACAGTTAAGTTTTTAGAGCCACAGTGGTGTGGCTGGAGTTTTCTAATGAGACTAAAACAGAAGTACTATGATCTTGTAAAAGGGACAAAAGTAGAGAGCAATCTCCAATAGCCCCAGAGTGAATCTGAGGTGTGATGTAGTCAATAAGCCAGAGTGGGCATAGGCAAGGCTTCACACAATATTGCCTCCCCACTGTGAGCAAAACACATCATCTTATGGCAGGAGTCACAATGGTAACCTCTACATGAGAAACACAGTATGCTTCATTTTATGTTTTGTATTTGGTGGTGGATGTGTTTCCATAATCAACAGAGTGATGGATCCTGGCAGCAATGGTGGAAATCTAGGTGGTGCAGGTTCAATTAGCATCTTTATTCCATTCAGTCTCATTAGAGAATCAACCTATTCCATGGGCTTCTAAATGAATAACCCATACATTATAATTAACAGCTTGGATTTGTCTCCATATATTATGAATCCAAAGGGATGGAGAGTGTTAATGCAGTATCTGTAATTTTCCAAGTAACAGAACAAACAGCTGTGTGATTGGCAACAACCAAATAGTCAGAGGTAGAGAAGTTGGAACATGTGAAATATAACAAGGCTTGAAAAGAGGAGAAACAGCTAGAGCTAAGAGAACATCCTGGAGTTCTGTTCACTGTGCAAATGGACACTACATTCTTTTGGTTCCGCATAGCTAGTTCTGAGGCTGAAGAGATGCAATAGCCTATTGGAATGCCAGCAAGTTACAGTTTACCATCATGTTACCAGGGTTAAGCAATTAGGGAAACTTTTGTGAATCAAGAGCCTTAATTAGCCAGTGAGTATAGTACAGTCATTTGAACAGTGAATAAAGTTTTCCACAATGGACTAGCTACTATTTTTCATTTAAAAGCTGAAACACCACTGTGACAAGACTCACTGGATTTTTAAGTAATCTATTTCCACTGACAAGAAAAACTTGTTGAGTTCTTCTCACATTAATAGCCATTTAATCTGAGCTGACTCACCACAAAATGAGAGTTTGGGGCTAGAAAATCACAAGACTTCTATCTGCTACACATTCAGTTTGGGCAAGACCCTGATAGCAAGCTTTTTATGAAAAGGTGTGTAACAGCTGATAATAAATCCTCCTAGATGCTAAATGTTTTATTATACACTTGGTCATTCATCTGGTATCAAGAAAGAAGTAGCCCAAAGTAAGAATATACATGGAAAATGTCATCTGATCTCATTGTTACGGTCTTGTGGCAAACAATACTGGAAGATTTTGGAGACAATACAAACTGGGATAGGAATATAGATGGACCTATGAGAGAGGGCATAGAGTTAGCATAACTTCATGTCTTACAACAATGTCCACAAGACAGTATCCACCAAGAAGAGACACTCAGCAACTAGATGGGTGTTTCCCGTATATATAAACCATCTTCTAGTCTTAGCTACCCCAATGCTTATACAGTGAGCCCATAAAGAAAGAACAATAGTGACAGACATGGAGGTTATGAATGGCTACTATAGCCTTGCACCCCTCTCAGGAAAAGTTCACACAACTACCATTTATCATGAATGCTGATGTTTCAGTTATAGGAACCAATGCTGAACACTTGATATGATACCATCCATCAAGAAGATCAATGCCACTTGGTTTCAAGATAATTATATCAGACTTCTTCTAACTGAAGAAAACAGTAATTCACATCTTCAAGAATTTACATCCATTCTGAAATTCACTGGCCTTCCTTGCCTGCAGTGCTTCTATGAGTTCCACTTCCATTTACACACAGCCTTCTGATGTACTCATATAGAATCCCACACAGCTATTTCAGACCAAGGAATCTGTTTTGTTTTGAGAAATTTGCTACAAAATTATGGTATCATCTAAAACTTTTTGGCCTGATATGTCTTTATGATAGTTTCTTAACAGCTCACCTAAAGTAGCAGTTGAGGATGACAGCCTGGTAGGGTCAAGGTGATGTCTTATAGAATACAGTAGGTACATGAATCAAAGACTGACATATTACTTGGCCAAATGCTAAAAAAAAAAAAAAAAAAGAAGAAGAAATTGTTCTGGGACCCAGGTGTTACATAAAGGATTGACCTCTTTTACTAACACTTCTGCTGACTCACTTTTAGCATTTGTGTTCCTAGTTTCTGCAACCCTAGAGCTTTACTTGGCTCCCAAGGAGCAATGCTTGCACCAGGAGACCCAATTACTTTCCACTGAACTTAAACTTATGATCACTACTTGTTCACTTTGAGTTTCTCCATCTGGTGGACAAGTAGACAAAGAAATAAGTTCCCATTCAATCATACATAATAGACCTTTATTATTATGAGGAAACAGAATTTCTGATACCTAACAGAGGCAAAGAGTTGTATGTTTAGAATTAGGTGGCTTCACTGAAGCATGACTTTGGCGTGCTAGTGATCAGGATTAACAACATATACTCAACTGAGAAACTTTATCCTGTGATCCGTTTTGGGGAAAGTAAACTAAGCCATGTAATAAAATTATAAAGTCAATGAATATCCTAGTGCTTTTCCTCATAGCTTTCTTTATGTGCCCTTCATCTACCTTTTGGTATCTTATCCTGCCCATATCCCACCTCTGCAGTACCCAGTGTCTACATGGTGTGCATTGACTTCCCATTTATACTTACTTACTTGATGTGGTTCATCCTCATGCTCTTTCTCAGCAAATAAAATAAGGATGTCTCATTTCTCCTTCCCTATCCTGTTGACTCCTTGTATTGCACTTCACCCAGGAAACTTGTTGAACTAAGATCTTTTGCCTTACTTGATCTCTTACCATAGAGATGTCAAGAAATTGACTGGCTATGAATTCCTTGAGAAGAAGACTTGCGTTTTATTAAACATCATATTTATTTGTGTCTAGTAATATGTTAGATGTGTAATACATGTGAAATGAAACAATGTATTGGTGAGATAATAAATCATTCTTATGTTTTTCCTTAATTAATGATGGATCTTACCACAAAAAAGCAATATGAGCATTAATTCCCTTCAAATAAGTCCATGACAGCATACTGATAGTATTTAAATAGGTGACTTCCACCTAAAGAAGTGTATAACAAAGATCATCACTAAAATGTCTAAATTAAGAAAACACTTAAAATATGGTCTTTGATGTCATACATTTATCAATTTCCAGTTTTAACTCTGTATATCAAAAATGTTTTCTCTATCAGAGTTTTGCTGTTTTTGTAGTTTTAACAATTTGAATCACTTGCTATACTTTGTGCTCAATTTCCTACTTTTAGCCCAGATCATGTTAGTAATTTCCAAACAGTATTAGACAACAGTAGTTGAAATGTCAGGCACATATGTTTGAATGCTATAGATACTGAGTTTGGAGTTAAGGGAATTTATATTAGGTGACATATTTTTCAAAGTTTTATATATAAATATTTAATTTTGATCTGGCTATGTAGTAAATTCCTGCAAATAGTGAGCATGTTTCTATTTACATTTATCAATAGAACAGAAAATAATCATAAAATTACTGATTCTCTGTAATACAAATGCTTTGTGAATATTTGACTACGTTTTTGTTAACATGTTAAATTATCTGAAAGAAAATTCAATTAGTAACAACCCTATTCGTCTCACAATTATGAAAAAAAGATACTTTTTCACATATTATACAATTCCATTTATATAAAAGGTCCAGATTAGGCAAATCTAATCTACAGTGACTGAAAATAAATCAGTGGTTTCCTAAGGCTGGGGGCACAGGGATGTGGAGGGATTAGGAGGTAGTAGCTAAGAGGTGCCTGTTTCTTTCTTTATAGGGTAATGAAAGGTTCTAAAAGTGTGGTGATGGATGCAAAGCTCTGTGAATATACTAAAAATAACTAAATTGCATACTTTGATAAATGAATAAAAAAAGACAATCTTAAAAAGTATTTTTACCACATTTTTTAAATCCAGTCTGTCATTGTTGGTACATATACACCATGAAATACTATTTAGCCATAAAAAAGAATAAGAACATGTCATTTGCAAGAACACAGATGTAACTGGAAGCCATTATCCTTAGGAAACTAATGCAAGAAGAGAAAACCAGATACCACGTAAGTGGTATCTATAGGTGGGAGGTAAACAATGAGAACACATGGACACAAAGAAGGGAACAACAGATACTGGGACATACTTCAGGGTGGAAGGTGGGAGGAGGGAGAAGATGAGGAAAAATAGCTCATGGGTACCAAGCTTAAAACTTGGGTGATGACATAATCTTTACAACAAACCCCTGTGACATGAGTTTACCTATCTAACAAACCTGCACATGTACCCCTGAATCTAAAAGTTAAATAAATAAATAAATAAAAAGTATTAGCAGACTGGGACAAAATGTTGTATTTATTATCAACAGAGGTAAGGTTGGCAAAATGGATTATATCTGTGGTAAAATGAGACTGATACTAAAGTAGATATTAGAAAGATTTATCCACTCAAAAAAAAAAGTCATTTTCATGTATGATCCCTTGAAATACCAGAGAATAACCTGTGTGGTTCATGAACAGCTCACATTTAAGACAGATCTAAGCTATTATAAGATGCTCAATGATTATTCTCAAATGTACTAGCCTAAACAATAGCCAAAAATACATGGTAAATGCATTAGGTGATGAATACACCAAATACCATAATTTGATATTTACACAACATATGTATGTATCTAAACATCAAATTGTATGCCATAAATATGTACAATTATAATTATGTCAATTAAAAATCACTACACCTCCCTAGTGATGGAGTAAGTAGACAGACTGAGAGCTTTCAGATAAATGTAGTATAAATCTCTTCTGACATGTTATAGATCAAATATTCATGTCTCTCTGAAATTCATTGTCTTAGCCAATTTGAGATTCTTTAACAAATATGACAGAGTGGCATAAACAACAAATACTTACTTCTCACCATCTCAAGTCCGAAAGGTCCAAGATCAAGGCACCAGCATATTTTGTGTATGTTGCAGATCCTCTGCCTGGTTTTCAGAAGGTCATATTTTCACAGTATCTTCATATGGCAGAAAAAAAAAGAGAAAACTCTCTGGGTTCTCTTTTACAAAGTCACTATTTCCATTCATGAGATTTACACCCACATGAACTGATTTTCTTCCAAAGTCCCCATCCTCTAATACCACTACGTTGGGAGTTAAGATTTCAATATATAAATTTGGGGAGGACATATTTAGTTCATAACATTATACTCCTGCCCCTGTCATTCATATCCTTCTCATATGCAAAATACAGCCATTCCATTCCAACAGCCTTAAAAGTCTTAACTACTTTCACTATCAACTCTAAACTCTAAAATCAAAAGGCCCATTTAATTACCTTCTAAATCAGATATAAGAGACTCAAGGTATGGTTTATACAGAAGCAAAATTTATCTGCAACTGTGAAACTGTGAAGTCAAAAGAATTATATGCTTCCAAAATACAATGGTGGGATCAACATAAGATATACATTCCTATTCTAAAAAGGAGGAAAAGTAAAGAAGGATGAGGTGGCGTGTCCCAAGCAAGACCAAAATCTAAAAAGGCAAACTCCATTAAACCTTAAGGCCCAAGAATAATTCTCTTTACTTAGATTCTCTGACCTCCAGACCAACTGAAACTTCAGCCCCACCTCCACAGCTCTGGAACCACATACTACACCTCTATCCACCTGGATTCATGGCTTCTGGCTCTGAGTGTACCCATCCCCGCAGCTCACTGGATACAATCCAACTACAGTTCTCTGATGGGCCTCATGCTTGAGGCACTGGGCAGAGGCAACCTGGCCCACTTGAAACAGAGAGCACCATGTACTCTGGGCCTATAATGAGAGTGCCAGCCCTGACGATCTCTGAATCACCTTGAAGAAATAATTCCTCCCTGGTCTCGAAGAATATCTAGTGCCTGGCTCCTCTAGAGATGGCTGATTAGATCTGTAGTTCTTTTATAAATGCACTAATCCATTTCTGAAGGCTCCACCCTCATGACATAATTATCTCCCAAATGCCTCCTCTCTTAATACCATTACATCGAAGACTAGGATTTCAAAACATAAATTTGGGATGATGGTGGGAAGACACAAACATTCATCCTATAACAAAATCCTAACCCCCAGTGCAATGGCACTTTGGAAATGATTAGATCACAAGGAGCGAGCACTAATGAATGCATGTAGTCTTCTTATAAGAAGAAACACAAGAGATTATTTCTCTCTAGGCCATTTGAGAACACAGTGAGAAGACCACTATCCACAAGCCAGGAAAAATGCTCTCATCACACGCCAGATCTGCCAGTGCCTTGCTCTTGGACTTCCCATACATTAAAACTGTGAGAAATAAATGTTTGTTTTTTAAGCCACCCAGTCTATGGTATTCTGTTGTACTCTTCTGTAACGACTAAGACATCAGATAAATAGTTGCAAGGCAAAGGAATTTCCTCTGTGCTTAGTTGTATGTGTACATTCTACCATAAATCTATGTCCATAATATTGGCTGTATTGCATTTATTATTTAACAGCTTTACTGAAATACAATTTCCATAAAAAGTGTTTTTCAGTTTTTTTTTATTTTGGAGGTTATGTCATTAGATTTACTTATGTATTTTATATTTTTAATTTTGTTATTGCTATGATTTTAAAACTTTTTTATTTGCTATGTTTACATAAATAAAGTCATCTTTTCTATTTACTTTTTATACAACATATATTTCCTTAATTAACTGTAATATTCTCTTAATAGTTTGTTTCATATTTTCTATGCATTTACAAAGATTTTCTTTCTTTATTTCCAGTACTTATTGCATTGTTATTTCCTGCCATATTTCACTAATTAGGTTCGCCTGTACAACACTGAATTGAGGTGGAGATAGTGTCCGTCTATTTTTCATTCCAAATCTCTAGTGGAGTAATTAAGGTGTAGGTTTTTTTGTGGATTTCTTTTACCAAACTGAATGGTTTTCCTCATACTACATTTTGCTGAGATGTTTTATTTATTGGAAATGAGTGTTGGACTTCTGGGTTTGGGTCTGACATGTAAAAATGTGGAAGTCATTACTTCATTCTAACAATATGTAAAAAGATGGGCAAACTGAAAAATCAACAACTCTTAGACCCATCAGAGAGGTAGGATCACAGCAAACCACTGCCTCCAAAATTGAGGAGACTGGCAGGAAAATGCCAAAAATTGAACCATGAATATAAGTTTCTGCTTTGTCTTTTAGGCTTAATAGCATTTTTATTTATTGGATAATATCTCATTGTATAAATATACCAAAGTTTATTTATTCATTTACCTTTTCAAAGGCATCTGGGTTTATCCCAGTTTCTAGCAGTTATAAATAAAGCTGCTATAAATACTTGTATTCAGGTATTTGCATGCACATACACTTTCAAATAAATTGACTCAGTGCACAGGAACAAAGTTACTGGGTTATTTAGCTTTGTATGAAACTGCCAAACTGTCTTCTAAAGTGATTGCAGTTTTTTCATTCCTTGTGACAATGAAAGAAATTTTCTGTTGCTCCGCATCCTTGTCAACATTTGTTATTTTCAAGTTTTTGGATTTTAGCCATTCTAAAAGCCATGTGATGGCATCTCATTACTTTAATTTACAATTTTTTTAATGACAAATGATGTTGAGCTTTCATATGTTTATTTGTCATCTGTGTAATTTTGGTGAGGGTCTGGTTAGATCTTTTGCCTATTTTTCATTTGGGTTGTTTTTTGTTGTTATTGAGTTTCTAGGAGTTCTTCATATATTTTGGATACAAGTCATTTAGCAGTTATGTGTTTTGCAGATATTTTCTCCAGCTCTTGGAATATCTCTGTAATCTCTTAACAATATTTTAACAATTAAAAGGCTTTTAATTTTAATGAAGTCCAAATTATCAATTTTTTCTTTTGAAAACTATGCTTTTGGCATTTTACCTAAAAAGTTATCAACAAATTCAAGGTCACCTATGTTTTGTCTTGTTATCTCCTAGAAGTTTTACTGTTTTGCATTTTACATTCAGACTTATAATCTTTTTTGAATTAACTTTTGTAAAAGTTACAAAATCAGTTTCTAGATTCATTTTTTTTGGCATGTGGATGCCCAGTTTTTCAAGACAATTCTGGAAAACACTATATTTCTACCACTGAATTGTCTTTGCCCCTTTGTTGAATAATCAGTGGACTAGATTTGTGTGTCTGCTTCCTTAGCTCTTTATACTATTCCTTTAAATCTCTTCATCTACTATTTTTCCAATACAACATTGTTTTAATTATCGAAGATTTATAGCTTGTCTTCAAGTTAAGTATGATCAATCTTTCACTTTGTTCTTCTTCAGTATTGAGTTGGTTGCAGATCAAGTTAGAAAGAACTAGGTTCTTAACAATATTGAGCCTTCTTATTTACAAATGTTAATAAAAATGTCTCCTTGCATTTAGATCTTTGTTATATTTTTATAAGTATTATAGTTATCCTCATAAAGATCTTATACATATTTTATTAATGTTTTCCCCAATTACTTCATATTTAGGTGCTGATGTAAATTTTACTGCATTTTTAATTTTACATTCCAATTATTTATTGCTGGAATATAAGAAAGCAAATGCATTTTGTATATTAACTTTCTGTGCTTCATCCTTGTAATCATCTTTTGCTAATTCCAGGAGTCTTTTGCTAATTATTTGAAAATTTCTATATTGAAAATAATGTCATTTGTATGCAAATACCTTTTTTATTATACTTTAAGTTCTGGGGTACATGTGCAGAATGTGCAGGTTTGTTACATAGATGTACAGGTGGCATAGTGTCTTTTTCTTCCCAATTTGTATACCTTGTATTTTCTTTTTTTATTTGCTGAATCAGCTAGGACTTCCAGTAAAATTGTGAATAGGAATGCTGACAAGGGACAGACTTGCTTTGTTCACAATATCATCATTAAGTATGATCTTCACTATAGACTTTGTGTAGATATCCTTTATCAATATGGAAAGTTCCCCTCTATTCCTCATTTTTGAAAAGTTTTTAGCATTAATAGTTTTTCAATTTTATCATATGCTTTTTTGCATCTATTGATATGAACATGTAATTTTAGCATGTTTATGTGACAGACTATATTAACTGATTTAAATATTGAACTAGCATGAATATCTAGAATAAATCCCACATAGACATAGTGTATAGATTTTTATACATTGCTGAATTTGATTAGCCAGTATTTTGTTGAGGATTTCTCTGTCTATGTTCATGAGAGACACTGATCTGTAGTTTTTCTCTCTTGGAGTGTTTTTATCTGGTTTTATACTGGACTCAGAATGAGTTAGGAAGTGTTCCCTCAATTTCCATCTTCTGTACAAGATTGTAGGGAATTCGTACAATTTCTTCTTTAAATGGTTAGTAGAATTCTAGATTAAACTCATCTGGTCTGGTGCTTTCTGTTTTAGAGAATTATTAATTAGTGATGTAATTTTTTAAATACATACAGAAATATATAGATTATCTTTCTCCTTTTGTGCTAGCTGTATAGATTGTGTCTTTCAAGAAATTTTTAAAATTTAATCTAAATTGTCAAAATTTTAAGTATACAGTTACTGGTACTTTACATTTGTTACCCTTTTAATATTCATTGGAGTCAGTAATGATGGACCCTTTATCATTTCAGAGATTAATGCTAGTTTATATTTCCTCTCTTTTTTCTTGATTAGCCTAGCTAGAGGTTTATCAATTTTATTGACCTTCTGAAAGAACCAGTTTTTTATTATATTTTTCTTTATTGTTTTTCTATTTCAATTTCATTGAATTCTACTCTAAATTTTATTTTTTTTCTTCTCTTTGCTTTCAGTTTATGTTGTTTTTCTTTCTACAGTATCCTAAAAAAGAAGCTTCTACCATTCATTTTCGGTTTTGCCTTTTTCCAATATATGAATTCAATGCTATAAGTTTTGTGTTAATCTCTACTATCACTGAATGTCACCTATTTTAATAAGTTGTGCTTTCATTTTCACTCTGTTGAAAATATTTTTTAAAATTTCCCTGGAGACTTCTTCTTTGACCCATCTGCTATTTAGACGTTTATTGTTTAATTTCTAATTTTAAAAAATGTCCTAGCTATCTTTCAGTTACTTTTCCTAGTTTCATTCTATTGTGATATGATTTTGTGTTTGTTTGGCTGGTTGTCCAAAATATGAACCCAAAGGAGGTCCAAAGTAAGTGAATTGGAAATTGTCCACTTGCTTCGGCTCAATGTAGAGAAAAGTATTTAAAGGCTTAGAGAGTCTGGTATATTAGAGTAGATTTGTCATTTAAGACCTAATTATTCACACTGCAAAGGTCCAGGAGATACATCTTTCACCAAAACTGAGAAAAATAAATTGATTACAGGAAGTCCCAGGATCCCTGAAGAATTTGGGTCATGCTTCCCTGTAGGCCAGACCTTAAAGAGGATAATGCAGTAACTGAATTGGGAAACCTAGATGCAATGGAAGTAACTGGATAGCAGTGTGGCAGGAGGCAAGTGGCAGCACTGAACTGCTAAAAGCAAGGTAGACATGTTTTCCACAATGAAGAACACAATTACTCTGCCCTTACCTGAACACGTACTTTGGAGGTGGTTCCGCAGTTCTCTGAGGAGGAAATCCCAGGGACAACCCACAACCATTTCACCACTGTACTTGCAGTAATACCACCCTGATGTCATTGGGCCATGGAAGGAACCAAGGGACTAGTCACTAATTTGACACATGCAGCACACTGTAGTCACCACACAGAAACAAATCCGTTCCCTCTTCTCTGTGAGCCCCCATCTCCCAGTCATCGACAGGGCCCCTGGCTCTGTAATACAGATCAGCCATCTCACCTATGGCTGAGCACAAGCATGGGTAGTGACTGTCTCTGAGTTTCCCTGGGAAGGGGCTCCCACAGGTAACTGACAGCCCCTCTGCCGCTCCCACAGCAGTGATTCTGCCCCTGCTGCCATTGGTCACATGAGGAAATAAAGATCCTGAAGACCTCATCCACATACCCAAAGTCACCGTATAGAGAGGAACTCAGTCTCCCTTCCTTGTAAGCCACTGAACCCCTGCTCCTCAACAAGCAGAGCCCTCAGCTCAGGTCAGCTCTGCAGTCACCACGACCCTTGGATGAACATTCACCGTAGCAGCAACTCCATGTTTCTCTGAGGTGGAGCTCCCAGAGGCAACTGAAAGCCTCTTTCTCACTGCCATGGCAGTTGTCCTATCCTTGCTGCCCTCGGAATAGGAAAGATCAAAGACCCTGTGTCGGTTAACAGCACCTCCAGAAAGCTGCAGTTGTCTTAAGAATAAGAGGCCAGTCTGTCTCCCCTGTGAGCCACCCAAAACCCTGCTCATTACCAGTCAGGGCTGCCTGGTTTGGGCTCACAGAACAGCTGCCCCATTCCACGTTGATTGCCCTAATTGATTGCAGCTTTGCATCCCTGTCATGTGAAGCTTCCAGAGACAAGAGAAAGGCTCAGTGCCACAACCATTGCTAAGGTCCCTTCCCCTGCCACCTCCAAGCTGAAGAAGAAACATAAATCCTAAGCTTGCTTTCAGAGCTGTGGTGTGCTGCCTTGGAGTGCCAAGCCAACATCTGCAGCCAGCACTCAAGAGGAAGAGAATTCCACATTTTCAGAGCACCAAGAGGGAGAATGGTTGAAATAATAAGGAAACACGGAGGAGCCACGTGGATGAGCAAGAGGCTACCTACTTGCATTACACATAAGCACCACCTATCGGATCACAAATTAAAACTTCTACACCAAAAACACTTTCCTAATATAGCCCCTGTGAAAACAAGGACAAGAATTCAGCTAAAATTAAAGATCCTGCACAAAGCCTTGGCCATCTGAAAACATCAAGAAAATAAGTCTGCTGGCTGTTCTCAAATTACATCACAGGTAAAAGAACAACAGCCCACATAGATGAGAAAGAACCAGCAAAAGAACTCTGGCAACTGAAAAAGCCATAGTGATTTCTTTCCTCTAAATGCATTCATTTAATGGAACTTGCACTCGTTCTCCAGCAAGGGTTCTTAATGGGGTTGAAATGGCTGGAGGAAAAACAAATAAGAACAGAAATAGAATACAGAATATGGATAGGAAGAAAAATCACTGAGATTCCGGAAAAAATCGAATCCTAATCCAAGGAATCTAAGGATTACGATAAAATGATAAAGAGGTTACAGACAAAATAGCCATTATAATTAAAAAAAAACTAAACTGATCTGCTAAAGCTGAAAAACACATTACAAGAATTTCATAATATAAAATACCTATAAATGGAGCTACCATATAATCCAGCAATTCTGTGGCAGGATACATAACCAAAAGAAAGGAAATCAGTATATCAAAGAGATGTATGCACTCCTATGTTTGTTGCAACACTGTTTACAACAGGTAAGATTTGGAAGCAACCTATGAGTCCATTAGCAGATGAACGAATTAATAAAGTGGTAATATACACAATGAAGTACTATTCAGCCATGAAAAATAATGAGATGTAGTCATTTGCAACAACATTGGAGGAACTGGAGATAACTGTCAAGTGAAATAAGCCCAGCGCGTAAAGACAGACGTCACATGTTTTTACTTATTTATGGAATCCAAAAATCAAAACAATGGAACTCAGAGACATAGAGAGTAGAAGGATGGTTACTAGATGCTGGGACGGGTAGTGAGGGGTGGAGGGGAGGTAGAGGTGGCTAATGGGTACAAACATAAAGTTTGAAATAATAAGTAAGGCCTACTATTTGATAGCACAGTAGGGTGGCAATAGTTAATAATAACTGTATTTTAAAAAAATAACTGAAGGAGTGTAATGGGATTGTTTGCAATTCAATAGATAAAGGCTTGACGTGATGACTACCTCATTTTTCATGGTGCACTTACTTTACATTGCATGCATATATCATTATGTACCCCATAAATATGTATAACTACTATCTATGTACCCACAATTAATAAAAATAAATTTAAAACAAAAATTTTATAATGCAAACACAAGTATTAACAACTGAATAGATCAGGCTAAGGAAAGAAGGTCAGTGTTCCAAGACTGGCTTTCTGAAATTACTTAGTAATAAATAAATAAATAGAATGAAAAAAATTCAAGAAATATGAGATTATGCAAGGAAACCAGATTTACAACTCACTAGCATCCTTGAAAGAGATTAGGTGAAACCAAGCAATTTGGAAAGCATATTGGAGGGTATGGTCCATGAACTCTTCTTCAGCCTCACTAGAGAGTCCAACATTCAAATTTGGGAAATGTAGAGAACTACTGAGAGATACTAGACAAGAAAACCATACCCACCATACATAATCATCAGATTCTCCCAGGTTAGAACGAAAGAAAAAAAAAGGCAACTAGAGATAAGGGACAGGTTACCTACAAAGGGAATCTGACCAGGCTAACAATGAACCATTCAATAGTAACTCTGTAAGCCAGGAGAGACTCAAGGCCTATATTCAGCATTCTGTAAAAAAAAAAAAAAGAATTTACAACCAGAATTTCATTTCCAACCAAACTAAGCATCACAAGTGAAGGAGAGATAAGATCCTTTTCAGCAAATGCTGAAAAGACCTACATTGCAAGAGGTTCTGAAAGGAGCACTAAATATTGAAAGGAAATACCACTACCATCCACTACAAAAACACACTTAACTACACAGGCCAGTGACACTATAAAGCAACCACAGAAAGAAGTCTGCATAATAACCAGCGAACAATATGATGGCGGGATCAAATCTGTACACATTAATACTAGCTTGTAATATAAATGAGTTAAATGCCCAATTAAACAGCAAAAAGTGGATAACTGCATAAAGAAGTGAGACCTTAGGGTATACTGTCTTTAAGAGACCCATCACACACACACTGGCATCCGTAGGCTCAAAATAAAAGAATGGAAAATAAGTTACCAAGCAAATAGAAAACACAAAAAGCAGGAGTTGCTACCCGAATTTCAGGCAAAAAAATTTTTAAAACAACAAAAAATAAAAAGGAAAAAGAAGAGCATTACATGATGTAAAAGTGTTCAGTTCAACAAGAAAATCTAACTATCCAAAATATACACACACACAACATAGGAGCAACCAGATTGATAAAGCAAGTTCTTAGAGATGTACAAAGAGTCTTAGATTCCCACACAATAATAGTGAGTGACTTTAACACCCCACAGACAACATTAGACAAATCCTCAAGACAGAAAACAAAAAATTAACAAAGACAATCAGGACCTACACTCAACACATGACCAAGTGGACCTAATAGACATCTCTACCCCTAAACAATAGAATACACATTCTTCTCATCACCACATGACACATAATCTAAAATCGACCACACAAATGTAAAATAAATCCTCAGCAAATTAAAAAACCTGAAATCATGCAATCCAGTCTTGGATGACAAAGCAATAAAAAAAGAAATAAGCACTAAGAAAATTACTGAGAAGCATACAATTACATGGAAACTAAACAATGCGTAATTGAATAACTTTTGGGTAAATAATGAAACTAAGGCAGAAATCAAGAACTTCTTTGAAACGAATGAAAACAAAAATACCAGATTCCAGATTGTCTGGAACGCAGCTAAGCCCGCCTTAAGTAGGAAGTTTGTAACACTAAATGTCCATATTCAAAAGTTAAAAAGATCTCAAATTAACAACCTAACATTACAACTACAGGAAAGAGAGTAACAAGACAAACCGACCCCAAAGATAGCGGAAGGAAAGAAATAACCAAATCAGAGGTAACCTGAAGAAAAGTGAGATGGGAAAAACAATAGAACAGGTCAGCAAATCCAGGAGAGTGTTTTCTGAAAAAATAAAATAAAATAAAGAGAAAGATAGACCACTAACTACCCGCATAAAAAAGAGAGAGGATCTACATAAATACAATTACAAATGACAAAGGAAATGTTACCACTGACCCCACAGAAAAACAACAAAAAATCCTCAGAGACTACTATAAATACATCTATGCATCTATGCACACAAACTAGAAAATCTAGAAGACATGGATAAATTCTCAGACACATAAAATCTACCAAGATTAAGTCAGGAAGAAATCGAATCCCTGAGCAGACAAATAATGAGTTCCAAAACTGAATCAGTAATAAAAAGACTACCAACCAAAAAATATCCAGGACCAGATGGATTCACAGCTGAATTCTATCAGATATATAAGGAAGAGCTAAAACCATTCCTAGTAAAATTATTCCAAAAAATTGATAAGGAGAGACTCTTCCACAACTTATTCAATAAGGACAGCATCATCCTGGCACCATAACCTAGCAGAGACAAAGAAAAGAGATAATTTTAGGTCATTATTCTTTATGAACACAGGTGCAAACATCCTGAACAAAATACTAGCAAACTGAATCCAGCAGCATATAAAAAAGCTACTCTACAACATCAAGTGGGCTATATTCTTGCAATGCAATGTTGTTTCAACATTTGAAAATCAATAAATGTGATTCATCACATACACTGAACTAAAGACAAAAACCACATGATCATCTCAATAGATGCAGAAAAGGCTTTCAATAAAATTCATCATTGTTTCATGTCAAAAACTCTTAATAAACTAGGAGTGAAAGGAACATATGTCTAAGTAACAAGAGCCACCTATGACAAGGCCACAGAAAACATCGTACTGAATGGCTAAAAGCTGGAAGCATTCCCTTTGAAAACCAGAACAAGACAAGGATGCCTTCCCTCACCATTCCTATTCAGCTTAGTATGGGAAGTGCTGGCCTAGAGCAATCAGGCAAGAGAAAGACATAAAGCACATCCAAATAGAAAGAGAGAAAGTCAAACTATTCCTCTCTGCAGATGACATAATCCTATATCTATAAAAGATATAGATAAATAGATATAATTCTGTATCTAGACAGTCTTCAAAAACATATACAAAACTATTTTATAATTCATATGGAAGCCCCAAAATCCTGAATGCCCAAGGCAATCATAAGTAAAACAGGAGGCATCACACTACCTGACTTCAAACTACACTACAGGATCACAGTTACCAAAAAGACATGGTACTGTTACAAAAGCAGACACATAGACCAATGGAACAAAATAGAGAGCCCAGAATAATGCCATACACCTATGACTGAGTTTCATAAAGGCTGACAAAAACAAGCAATGGGGAAAGACTCCTTATTCACTACATGGTGCTGGTATAACTAGCTAGCCTTATGTTGGAGATTAAAACTGGACCCCTTTCTTATACTATATATCAACTCAAGATGGATTAAAGACTTAAATATAAAACCCAAAACTATAAAAACCCTGGAAGACAACATAGGCAACACTATTCTGGACACAGGAACTGGTGAAGATTTCATGACAAAGACATCAAAAGCAATTGCAACAAACGCAAAAATGGACAAATATGGCCTAATTAAACTGAATAGCTTTGATACAGCAAAAGAAACTATCAACAGAGTAAGCAGATGACCTACAGAATCAGAGAAAGTATTTGAGAACTATGCATATGACAAAGGTTTAATATTGAGCATCAATAATAAACTTAAATAAATTTATTTTAAAAACCCATGCAACCTTATGAAAATATGGTCAAAGGACATGAATAAACACTTTTCAAAAGAAGACATACCTGCAGCCAACAAATATATTTAAAAAGCTCTATACCGCTGATTATTAGAGAAATACAAATCAAAACCACAATGAGATACCATCTCACACAAGTCCGAATGGCTCCTGTTAAAAAGTCAAAAACTAACAGATACTTCTGAGGTTGCAGAGAAAAGGGTATGCTCCTACATTGCTGTTGGGAGTGTAAATTAGTTAAATGATTGTGGAAAACACTGTGGTGATTCCTCAAAGAACTAAAAAGAGAATTACCATTTGACCCAGCAATCTCATTATTGGGCATAGACCCAAAAGAATATAAATCATTCTACCATAAAGACACACATGCACCTGTATCTTCTTTGCAGCACTATTCACAATGACAAAGAAATGGAATAAAGCTAAATGCTCATCAATGACAGAATGCATACAGAAAATATGGTGCATATACACTGTAGAATATTATGCAGCCATAAAAAAAATGAGATCATGTCCTTTGCAGGAACATGGGTGACATTGGAAGCCGTTATCTGCAGCAAACTTATGCAGGTCCAAAAAAATAAATAATGCATGTTCTTACCTGTACATTGGAGCTCAATGATGAGAACACATAAACATAAAGAGAGGCCTTTGTGGGTGGACACTGTGGCTTACCAGAGGGTGGAGGCTGGCAGAGGTAGAGGATCAGAAAAAATTACTGGGTACTAAGTTTAGTATCCAGGTGATAAAATAATCTGTACAACAAACTCCATGACACTAGTTTACCTATGTAACAAACTTGCACATGTACCCTTGAACCTAAAATAAGACTTCAAAAAAAAAAAATACAAGAGCTAATACCATTTCTAATAAAACTGCTGCAATAAATTGAGGAGGAGGGATTCCTTCGTAACTCAT
Organism: Cheracebus regulus; assembly: GCA_963574635.1. Taxonomy (NCBI): domain Eukaryota; kingdom Metazoa; phylum Chordata; class Mammalia; order Primates; family Pitheciidae; genus Cheracebus; species Cheracebus regulus. The sequence goes on along the minus strand of CAUYQU010050750.1, from coordinate 83,256 downwards.
TCCATGAGGCCAGCATCATCCTGATATCAAAACCTGGCAGAGAAACAACAAAAAAGAAAACTTCAGGCCAATATCCTTGATGAACACAAATACAAAAATCATAAACAAAATAGTAACAAACCAAATGCAGCAGCATGTCTAAAACCTAAACCACCATAACCAAGTAGGGTTTATCTCTGGGATGCAACGTTGGTTCAACATATGCAAACCAACAGATGTGATTAATCACATAAACACAACTGAAACCAAAAACCACATGATCACCTCAGTTGCAGAAGAGTTTCAAAAAAATTCAACATTTCTCCTTGTTAAAAAGAAAACCTCAATAAACTAGGAATTGAAAGAGCATACTTCAAAAGTAAGAGCCATCTATGACAAACCCACAGCCAACATCATCCTGAATGGGCAAAAGCTGAAAGCATTCACCATGAAAACCAAAACAAAACAAGTACTATTCAATATAGTACTGGAAGTTCTGGCCAGAACAATCAAGGAAAATAAGTTAATAAAAGATATCAACATAGGAAGAGAGGAAGACAAAGTATCCCTGCTTGCAGATGGCCTAGTTCTATATCTAGAAAACCCCATAGTCTGCCCCAAACTCCTTAATATTATAAATAATCAGCAAATTTTCAGGATACAAAATCTAAGTAAAAAACTCAGTAGCATTCCTAGACACCAAGAACGTGTAAGCTGAGAGCCAAATGAGGAATGCAATTCCATTCAAAATTGCCACACAAAGAATAAAACTAGGAATACAGCTATAAGGCAGTGAAATATCTCTACAACAAGAATAACAAAACACTACTCGAACAAATCAGAGATGACACAAACAAATGGAAAAACATTCCACGCTCATGGACAAGAAGAATCAATATCATTAAAATAACCATGCTGCATAAAGCAATGTAGAGATTCAATGCTGTGCCTATCTAACTAGAAATGGGGATCATGAGGCCCCACCTCCAGCATAGGGAATTAAAATTTAACATGAGATTTGGGTGGGAACAAATATCCAAATTATATTATTTGAACCCTGACTCCACTCACATCTCATTTCCTTCTCATATTGGAAAATACAAGCATGCCTTCCCAACTCTCTTCTAGTGTCTTAACTCATTCCAACATTAACTCAAAAGTTCAACATCTCTTTTGAGACAAGGCAAATCCCTTCCACCTATTAGCCTATTAAAAAAAAAAGTTAGTGACTTTCGAGATATGATGGGCATATACACATTGAATAAACTTTTCCATTCCTTAAGGAAGAAATCAGCCAAAAGATAGGGGCTACAGGCCCCATGCAAGTTGAAAACCCAGCAGAGAAATAATTTAATCATTTTTTTCCTGTAAACAAACAAAAGATGCAATAGTAAATCATAACGGGTAGCATTAATTCTAGTCTATAGCATACTGCTATAAAAATTTCATAACCACATTATGACGTTATTGCAGTGACCTCAAGTATTGCCAACATTCAATTAAAATGCCCTATGATGCTTATCATCTCCATATGAGCAGTTTGTCTCCTCAGTAAACTGTGTATTACAGTAAATATATTGATTTCTGGTAGCTCTTGCCTATTTTTCATCATATTTAGAGCAATGCAATTACATAAACATTAAATAACATCATAGAACCCATATGAAGTGGAATTAATGATGTTGGAAGTGCTCCTAAGAAGCAGAGAAAAGTCATAACATGACAAGAGTAAGCTGAATTCCTTAATATATATTGTAGATTGAGATCTGCAGTTGCAACGGTCTACCATTTCAACCTAAGTGAAACCAGCATTCAGATCATTGTAAAAAAAAAAACAAGGAAATTCATACATTTGTGGCTGCAAATATGCCAGCAGGCATAAGTATTAAACACCTTGCAGTTTTTGCAAAATATCCTTTAACATTATATTAAAATGTAATTTTTATGTGGTTGCAGGATTGCTGTAAGAAAGACATGCCTATAAACTTATATAATTTTTAGAGAAAGCAATGTCATTATATGACAACATAAAGCAAAAAGAAGGTGAAAGATCTAATTTGGGAGAATTTAATGTCAGCAAAGGATAGTTTGATAATTTTGAAAAAAGAGTTGGCTTTAAAAAATGTCAAGATACCAGGAGAAGCAGATTCTGCTAAGAGGCAGCAGATAAGTTCTCAGATGCCACTGAGAAAATCATTCAGGAGAAAGGATATTTGTCTATAAATGAACATGCCCTATTCTGAGGGATAGGGAAGGCCAGAAAAGGCACATATTAATAAGGAGAAGAGGCAAGCAGAAGTATTTAAGGCAGGAAAAGATAAGCTAACTCCTATTTATTGCAGATAGTCAGATTTATAAACAAGACTGCTCTTATCTATAAAGCTGTTAAATTCAAAGACTTAAATGGAAAGCATAAATACTGGTTGACATTTCCTTGGTTGTACAACAAGAATGTCTGGGCAGTAATCTTTTTCTAGATTAGTTCAATTGATGCTTTGTCTCTGAAGTCAAAAAGCACCTTTACAGTAAGTTCTTAAAAGAACTGTCTGTTAAGTTATGTTGTTATTGGATAATTACCCTAGCCACCAGAAGCCTTTGAGTGGGTGTCAGCATGGTTGCTTGCTGCCAAACACAACATCTCTAATTCATCCTTTAGATAATGATATAATAAGGTTAACAATGCTTGAAGGCTCATTACACATGATACTCTATGGAAAAGATTGACATTTCTATGGAAAATGACCCCAATAGAGACAGCATCAAGAAAGTCTAATAGGATTACACCATTGAATATGCCATCATTGTTGTAGAAAAAGCCGTGAAAGTCATCAAGCCCCCAACAACAAATTCCTGCTGGAGAAAACTGTGTTCAGGCATCCTGCATTTGCAGGATTTACAGCAGAGCCAACCAAATAAGTTATAAAAGAGACTGTGGATATGGCAAAAAAAAAAAGTGTGTGTGTCTGGAGTAATGTATGAAGGGTTTCAAAATACATATCTTGTAGAAATTCAGAAGCTAGTATATCAGAAAAAAAAAGAAGAAGACAACTTGATATAGATGACAGAAATGAATGCTTCTGAACCAGTGCTGGATGAGGAGGAAAAATCACAGGAGAAGCAATGCCAGAGAACAAACTGACATTAGACAATCTGGCATGAAGGTCTTGATTATTCAAGACTAGTTTTGCCTTTTTTAAATAACGCGAACACTTCTATGGATACTTCCACTGAAACTGATAGTGGAAGAAGGATTGGCACTGTATAGAAATGTTTATCAACAAATGAAAAACAAAAAATTGGAATTTACAATGTATATTCATAAAGTTATACAGAGTATGCCTTCCTCTCCTGCCCCCTCTTCCACTTCTTCTATCTCTCCCACCTCATCTTTCCTACCCGTGAGACAGCAAAATCTCTTCCTTCTCCTCCTCAGCTTACAAAAGTTGAGATCAATGAGAATTTTTTGTGATGATCCACTTCCACTTAAAGAATATTAAATATATTTTCTCTTCTTTATGATTTTTTCTGTGAAGATTCCAAAAGTACATTATAATTTTCTTAATAACATTTTTTTTGTCTAGCTTGTCTTATTTTAAAAATATAGCATATAATACATATAACGAAAATATTTGCTAATCAACTGGTAATGTTATCAGTAGGCTTCTGGTCAACAGTAGGCTATTAGTCATTAAGTTTGGGGGTAGTTAAAAGTTATACATAAATTTTCAACTGTGAAAAAGAGAGGCTGGAGCCCCTGACCCTCACATTGTTCAAGGGTCAACTGTACATAAACCAGTAACATATTCATTTATTATTAATAATATTATCATACTGCACATAATTGTATGTGCTATACTTTTATATAACTGGAAGACAATTAGGTTTGTTTACGCCAGCATCGCCACAAACATGTGAGTTATGTGTTGTACTACTTCATTACAATAAATATGAGGACATGAGGTAATAGGAATTTTTCAGCTCCATTATAATCCTATAGGACCATTGTCATATATGTGTGTGATCTGTTATCTGTCATTGACCAAAATGTCATTATATAGCACATATACATATATGTATTGCTTCTCTAGAGAACTCTCATACAATGTCACTGTTAACTTCAGCTATATACTTAGCTGATTTCATTTTTTTCTCCTGTGTTAGTATACCAATTGTACATCCTCACTTATTTTTATTATTTGTCCTATAGTTTGCAATATACATTTACAACTAATCCAAGTCTACTTTCATATAATGCAATACCACTTCATGAGTAGTACAAGTTCCTTATAACAAAGTATTTCAAATTCCTCCCTCCAACCTGTCCCTTATCATACTGCTGTCATTCATTTCATCTATCCATGAGTTAAAATCACTGAATTATTGCCATTATTTTGACAAATAATTTTCTATTACATCCATTAGGATTAATTTACTTTCATTTATTCCTTTTATAATGCTCTTTTTAAACATAGATCTGAGTTTTGGGCCTTTATTATATATTTCCTTTATGAAAACTTTCTTTAAACATTTTTTGTTCCTCTATAGGTAAAGGCCCCATTCCTAGTGGCTTAGTCTGTTCAGGCTGTAATTATAAAATACTGAGTGGCTGGCTGATAAAAAACAGAAATTTATTTTTTATGGTTCTGGAGCCTGGGAATCCCAATATCAAAGATGCCATCAGATTCAGTGTTTGGTGAGGGCCTACTTTATGGTTCAGAGATGGCAACTTCTTGCTATGTTCTCACATGGTGGAAGGGAAAAAAATGGTCTCTTTGGACCTATTTTATAAGTTCCTTAATCCCATTCACGGGATCTCCACCTTTCTGACCTAATCATCTACAGTCTCACCTCATAACACTATCATGTTGGTGGTTAAAGTTCAGCATATGAATTTTGGGGGGTTACACAAATACTCAGATCATAGCTCCTGATTTCTTTCAAGATTTTATTACTTGTCTTCAACTTTCCACCATTTAAATATAATATGCCTAACTGTACATTTTTAGTATTTATCTTGTTGGTGTTCTCTAAGTTTCCTAAATCTGTGGCTTCCTTGGGCATTGTGGTTTGTCATTAATTATTATAAGTCCTCAGCCATAAGTACTTTAAACATTCTCTATCTCTTTTTTATGGTATTTCCAATACAAATATGTTATACTATTTGAATTGTCCCACAGTTTGTGAATATTCTTGGTATTCTTTTTTGTTTTGAGTATGAATTCTATTTCCATTTCAGTTTAGGAAGTTTATATTGACATATTTTCAACTCTGATTATTATCTTGGCTGTATCCAATCTACTGGTGATCCCATCAAAGACATTATTTTTGTTAGAGTGGTTTTGATTTCTAGCATTTTACTTTGATACTTTATTATAGTTTTAATTCTGCTTACATTACCCATCTGTTCTCACATGCTATCTGCTTTTTCCACTAGAGCCCTTAACATATCAGATAATCAGATCATCAGATTATTTGATAACATCAAATTATCAGAATAGAGAGAATTAAATTATCAATCGGATAATCCCCAAATCTGTGTCATATATGGTTCTATTTTAATGTTTCTTTTGTTTCTTCAATCACTTCTTTTTCTTACCTTTAGTATTTCTTGTAATCATTTGGTAAAAGTCAAACATTATATGTCAGTCAACAAGATCTGAAGTAAACAGATCTTTAGTGTAAAATTTTATATTTATCTGGCTATGAGTTAGGTTGAGTTTATTGTTTTCTGTGGCTATATGTTTGTGTGGCAACAATTTCCTCTTTTGTCTTTCTTTTGCCTCCCTTGCTGTCTTTCAGTTTCCTTGGAAACTTTTTATTAGTTTCAGAGCCATGCAGTTCTTTCATTTGTAATCTACTATTATCCATTAGTCCATTGCTGTGTTAGGAAGGGGAAGCATTCTATAATCCTATATTTAGGACTCATGCCTTAAAATGCTCTGATTAACAAATTGCACTATGGGAAAGCACATACTTCTAGAAATTATGATTCTTAATTGCCAATTTACAGATTGTTGGTGCTATAGCATCACACAGTGTGACAGCAAGCATCAAATACAGTTGCTTGCTTCTGATGTTCACTAGAAATTAAGATCACTACAGCTTAATTTTAATATGTACAATTAAAATGAATAAAAATTATAAAGAAAAACTATATGTACAATTATGCAAAGAAGGTAAGATGTGTCTTTGATAAGGAAAAGCTAAATGTGTGAGGACGTTCTATTTTGTTTTGCTGAGGGAAGGAAGAGAGAAAGTCTTTTCCTAAAGAAGAGTTACTGGATTGCTCCAGAATGGGAGAAGGACAAAACTAAATTGATATGAAAGTTGTAGGTTTGTGGAAGATGAATCTTGTGAAAGAAACTTTATATGTAATCAAGCTGGTGAAGATTAGAAGGACATAATTTATAAATATTCCTAAGAAAATCAGTATTGATATCACAAATATACTAATAACGCAATTTCTAGAAATCCTATTATACCACTGGACTAGGTAGGAGTTCTCAGAACTCTAATGAAGACATTGATTGGTTCCATAAAATGCTAATGCAGCACAAATCAAAACAAGAATAAATTTAATACTGAGGAAATGCAGGTTTTTATCCTAAGCCAACCTGTATTGAAATTTGTAAGATATGTAATTTGAATGAACTCCATAAGATTGGTCCAAGTCAACTTTCCTATGATGATATATTTAATAAACAGTGCAATGCACATAATTAGAATAAAGAAAAGTAATATCTGAAAGGATGTACATTCAATGCTAAGTGTAGATTCATGGGGGGCCATGAGAGCTGCCAGGACATCCTCAAGACTTTAAAGCCTCCACTTTTAAAAGCACAGAGGCTTTGCCACTGCCACCACTGGCATGAACACGTAGATGTGGTCCCTGCTGCCACGAATGTGAAGCAGCACTTTGGCGATTACCCCCACCAAGGTGTTGTTGCCAGCATACCAGAAACACTTTGGCTCCTCAACTGCAGCAGGTGCTTAGTACTGAGAGGCCAGATAACAAAGCTGTGGGCCTGGTACCAGCTCCACCATGATTAGAACATGCAGCCCAGGATTGTTGAGCTGAGCCTTGGCCCAGCAAAATCTTCCAGAAGACAGTCTACTCAACCCAACTTAAACCACAGTCAAACCCTCAAGGGCATCAGAAAATATGAAAGCAAAATAATACATTGAAAATAGAGCAACTTCAAAAATTAAAGGAATATCAGACCACATCAATGAGAAAGAAACAGCCTAAGAACTGTGGCAAATCAAAAAGCCACAGTATCTTCTTATCTCCAAATGACCACACTAGCACCTCAGCATCATTCTTCACAGAATTAGAAAAACAGTCCTCAAATTCATATGGAACCAAAAAAGAACCTTCATAGACAAAGCAAGATTAAGCAAAAACAACAAATCTGGAGGCATCACATTACCTGATTTCAAACTATACTCTAAGGCCATAGTCACCAAAACAGCACAATATTGGCATAAAACAGCATGGCACATAGACCAATGGAACAGAATAGAAAACCCAGAAATAAACGCTAATACTTATAGCAAACTGCTCTTCCACAAAGCAAACAAAATTATAAAGTGGGGAAAGGACACCCTGTTCAACAAATGTTGCTGGAATAATTGGCAAGCAATATGAAAGAGAATGAAACTGGAGCCTCATCTCTCACTTTATACAAAAATCAACCCAAGATGAATCAAGGAGTTAGAAATCTAAGACCTGAAATTATAAAAATTCTAGAAGACAACATTGCATAAAGTACTCTAAACATTGGCTTAGGCAAGAATTTCAAGACCAAGCATCCAAAAGCAAATGCAATAAAAACAAAGATAAATATAGCTGGAAATTAATTAAACTGAATATCCTTTGCACAGCAAAAGGAACAGTCAGCAGAGTAAACAGACATCCTACAGAGTGGGAGAAAATGTTCACAATCTATACATCTGACAAAGGACTAGTATCCAGAATCTACAATGAACTCAAACATATTAGCAAGAAAAAAAAATCCCATCAAAAAGTGAGCTAAGAACATGAGTAGAACATTCTCAAAAGAGGATATACAAATGACCCATAAACATATTTTTAAAAGTTCAGTATCACTAATGATCAGGAAAATGCAAATCCAAACCACTATGCAATACCACCTTACTCCTGCAAGAATGGCCATAATCAAAAAATAAAAAATAATAGATGTTGGCACGGATGTGGTGAACAGGGAACAATTCTAACACTGCTGGTGGGAATGTAAACTAGTACAACCACTATGGAAAACAGTGTGGATGTTTTTTAAAGAACTAAAAGCAGAACTACCATTTGATATAGCAGTCCCACTACTGAGTATCTTCCCCAAGGAAAAGAAGTCACTATATGTAAAAGGTACTTGCACAGACATGTTTATAGCAGCACAATTTACAATAGCAAAAACATGGAACCAACCCAAGTTCCTATCAATCAACAAGTGGACAAAGAAACTGTGGTATATATATATACAATGGAACACCACTCAGCCATAAAAAGTAATGTATTAATGGCAGTCACAGCGACCTGGATGAGATTGGAGACCATTATTTTAAGTGACGTAATTCAGGAATGAAAAGCAAACATCATATGTTGTCATTCACATGTGGGAGCTAAGCTATGAGGATGCTAAGCCATAAGAAAGACACAGTGGACCTTGGGGACTCAGGGGGAAAAGAAGGGAAGGGGATGAGGGATAAAAGACCACAAATTGGGTGCAGTGTATAATGCTCTGGTAATGGGTGAGAAATGCCAGATATAGGTGATAGGGAGGAAGGCAGCAAATCACACTGCCATGTGTGTACCTATGCAACAATCTTGCATGTTCTTCACATGTACCCCAAAATCTAAAATGCAATTAAAACAAAAAAGAAAAAGAGAGAGAAGACTGAAATAAACACAATCAGAAATCAGAAAGAGAACATTACCAATGTCCTCACAGAAATACAGAAAATCCTTAGAGACTACTATGAACACCTCTCTGTACTCAAAGTAGAACACCAAGAAGCAATGCATACATTCCTGGAAACATACAGCCTCCCAAGATTGAACCAGGAAGAAACTGAAACCCTAAACAGAGTAAAAATTTCCAAAATTAAATTACTAATAAAAAGCCTATCAATCAGAAAAAGCCCTGGTCAGATGAATTCACAGCTGAATTCTGCCAGACATATAAAGAATAGCTGGAACCAATCCTATGAAAACTACTACAAAAAATTGAGGAAGATTGATTTCACCCTAACTCATTCTATAAGACCAGCATCATGCTGATGCCAATACCTGGCAAAGACAAAACAAAAAAAGAACACTTCATGCCAATAACCCTGATGAACATACATCAAAAGCCTCAGGAAAATACAATCAGAAAAAATTCAGCAGCACATCAAAAACCTAATCCACTATAATCAAGTAGGCTTTATTTCTGGGATACAAGGCTGGTTAAACATATGCAGATCAATAAATGTGACTCATCAAATAAACAGAATGAAAAACCAAAACCACATGATCATCTCAATAGACAGACAAAGATTTTAGATAAAAGTCAACATCCTTTCATGTTAAAATTCCTCAACAAACTAGGCACTGAATGCCAATACCTCAAAATAATGAGTTACCTATAAAACTCCCATATCCAATATCATACTGAGCAGGCAAAAACTAGAAGCGTTCCCCTGGAAAACTGGCACAAGACATGGATGCCCATTCTCACCACTCATATTCAACATAGTTCAAGAAGTCCTACCCAGAGCAATCAGGCAAGAGAAAAAAATAAAATACATCCAAATAGGAAGAGAAGAAGACACACTGTCTCTTTTCACAGATGATATGTTTTTATACATAGAAAACCCTATAGTCTCTGCACCAAAGCCCCTAGAATTGATAAAAAAAAAAAAACTGCAGTAAAATTTTAGTATACAAAATCAATGTACAAATATCAGTTGCATTTCTATACACCAACCACAGCCAAGCTGAGAACTAAATCAAGAACACAATCCCATTCACAAGAGCAATCAGAAATAACAACAAAATAAAATATCCTGGAATAGATCTAACCAGGAAGGTGACTGACATCCACAATGAAAGTTACAAAACACTTCTGAAAGAAATCAGAGATAACACAAGTAGAAAACGTTCCACACTCATGGATAGGAAGAACCGATATTGTTAAAATGGACGTACTATTCAAAGCAGTTTACCGAAATGTTATTCCTTTAAAGCTATCAATGAAATATTTAACAGAAGTGGAGAAATCTATTTCAAAATTTATATGGAATGAATAAGAGCCTAAATATCCAAAGCAATCTTAATCAAAAAGAACAAACCAGAAGGCATCACATTACCTAACTTAAAACTATACTACAAGGCTATGCTAAAAAAAAAAAAAAGAAAAAAAGAAAAAAGAAAAAAGAAAAAAAAACACACAGTACAGGTACAAAAACAGACACTTAGAATAATGGAACAGGTTAATGAACCCAGAAATAAAGCCACACACCTACAACCACCTGATCTTTGACAAAGTCTTCAAATGCAAGCAATGGGGAAATGACTGCCTATAAAATGAATGGTACAGGCATATCTGGCTAATCATTTGCAGAAGACTGAAACTAGACCCCTTCCTTTCCCTAACATTAATTCAAAAGTCAACTCAAAATGAATTAAAGAATTAAATGTAAAATCCAAACCTATAAGAACCCTGAAAGAAATCCTAGGAAATACCACTCTGGATATTGGCCTTGGCAAAGATTTCATCACAAAGACTCCAAAAGCAATTGTAACTAAAACAAAAATTGACAAATCATTCCTAAACTAAACATCTTCTGCACTGCAAAATAAACTGTTAATAGGGTAAACAAACAACCTACAGAATAGTAGAAACTGTTTTCAAACTATGCAGCTGACAAAGGTCTACTATCCCAAATCTATAAGGAACCTAAACAAATTAACAAGCAAAAAACACAAAAAGAAGTCATTAAAAATGGGCAAATGACATGAACAAACATTTCTTAAAAGAAGACATACACGTGGTCCACAAGCATATAAAACAACTGAACATCACTAATCCTCAAAGAAATGCAAATTAAAACCACAATGAGATACCATGTCACACCACTCAGAATGGCTATTATTAAAAAGTCAAAATATAACAGATGCTGTTGAGGTTTCAGAGAAAACAGAGTACTTACACACTGCAAGTGGGAATGTAAATTAGTGCATATACTATGGAAAGAAGTTTGGAGATTTTTCAAGGAACATACAAAAGAACTAGCATTCTACCCAGCAATCCTATTTTGGGGTGTGTATCCAAAGGAATATAAAGTTTTCTACCATAAAGACAGATGCACACATAGGTTAATTTATAGCACTATTAACAATAGAAAAAACATGGAATCAACCTAAATGCCCATCAATATTGGACTAGATAAAGAAAATGTGGTACATATACCCCATGGAACACTATACAGTCAGAACACAAATGAAATAATGTCTTTTGCAGCAACATGCATGGAGCTGGAGGCCATTATCCTGAGAACATTAACGCAAAAATAGAAAACCAAATATCACATGTGCTCACTTATAAGTGGGAACTAAACACTGAGTGCACATGAACACAAAGAAGAGAACAAGACACCTGATCCTCCTTCAGCATGGAGTGTGGGAGGATGGTGAGGGTCAAATAACTACCTATCAGGTATGATGCTTATTGCCCGGGTGGTGAAATAATCTGTCCACCATGCCCACGTGACTAAGTTTACATGTGTCGGACCATCACACATAATCCCTGAACCTTGAATGAAAGTTGGAAATAAAAAGAAAAAATATTAAAAGATAAAAAGCAAATCTAGGATGTAGAAGAAAAATGGAAAGACTACAGTAGAAATTACTAAAATAGAAATGCAATACAAAGTGTCAGCTAAACCAAACATTTATAATTTGCACAGATTTAAAAAATTGACATGCTGTGTTTTTTTTGAGATGGAGTCTCCCTCTGTCACGCAGGCTAGAGTGTAATGGCACCATCTTGGCTCATTGGAACCTCTGTTTGCCAGGTTCAAGCAATTCTCATGCCCTAGCCTCCCAATAGCTTGGATTACAGGCATTTGCCACCACAACTGGCTAGTTTTTGAATTCTTAGAAGAGGTGAGGTTTTACCATGTTGACCAGGCTGGTCTTGAACTCTTGGCCTCAAGTGATCCAGCTGCTTCGGCCTCCCATAGTGCTGGGATTACACATGTGAGCCACCATGCCCTGCCAAAAATTGATGTGCTTTTGGCAATATGATTAGGATGGAAAAAGTGAAGGCAGAAACAATACTAGTAATAAAAATTGACACCTAAATATGATGCTGTAGACCTTGTAAAGATAATAAAATTTATTTTTCCTATATTACATCAACAAATGTTGATACTTCATATGAGATGGACAACTCCTTAAAAACTATAGCTTACCAAATGAACTCACGAAGAGCTACAACTTATGAGTAGCTATATAACTTTCATTAAATTGAATGAGAAGTCAAAAATTGTCCACTCCCAAATCTGAGGTCTATCAACTTTGTAAATTCTACTGAACTTTCAGTGAAGCCAGTAATACCATAATACCCAAAGTTTTTCATAATACATAGAACTTGCATAACTATGATTCTGAAACCTGAGAAAAACAATGTGAGAAAAAATGTACTGGCCAATATTGTTTGTGAATATATAGGCAATTTTTTTTACCTTTTGTATTTGTGGGTGCATATGCAGGTTAGTTTCCTGAGTGTACTGCCTAATTGCTGAAGTTTGGGGTGCAAATGATCCCATCAGCCAGATAATCAGCATAGTAGGCAAAATATTTAAATAAAATAATAGCTAAGTGAATCCAGGTTAGATTTAATTGAGGAACATAATATTGGTATATCATTAGAAAATCAACTGAAGTAATTCACCACTTTAATAATTTTTAAAAGCCTTGCACTCCACAACTCACCATGGAATGGGCAAGCTGATGCAAATTGAAAAACAAAATGATGAAATAACTGTTCTAAAATAGTTTAAATAGTTTGTAATCAATGTCTGGTTTTCCAAATACAAAATCCTGGGAAGAAAATGAAAACTTCAGGTGGGGCATTTCTACAGCCTGAAGGATAATTTGAATATTTACTGATAGACTTTATTTAGTTGCCACCTTCATCTTTATTTAATTTAATAGTAAATCAATATTAAACTATATATGTATGTACTTGAAATTGTCTATATGTTTTCTGGTTAGGGAGATGTTTTTACATGTAGGAACACTGATGCTCTGAGAGTGGCTGGAAAGCTTTTAGAAGGTATGTTTCCTTTTCGGCGAATTCCCGGAGAAAATTCCAGTGACAAATAAAAAACATTTTACTGCGCAAATTATAAGGCATTATGGATGCATTATGCCAGAGTGTATTTTCATTAAGTGAACAAAGCTTTTAGTGACCCACCAACTGATGAAAACCAGTCCTCTCACAATCTAGAACCTTGGAGACTGGGTATTCTGGAAAGGACATCAGAGAAAGACTGCCCTTGAACCTCATTAGAAAGAATCCTACCCACTGAGATTCAAAATAATGTTGAAACCCAATGTAAGGAAGCTAAGAATCACAGTAAAATGATATAGGAGCTGACAGACAAAATAGCCAGTATAGCAAACAATGTAACAGACCTGATATGGCTGAAAAACACTGCAAGAATTTCATAACACAATCATTAAGTATTAACAGTGGAATAGACCAAACTTCAGAGTTTGAAGACGGGATTTTTGAAGTAAGAAGGTCAAGCAAGAATAAAGAAAAAAGAATAAAAAAATAAAACTCTCAGAAATATGACATTATTTATAGAGACTGAATCTATGACTCCTTGGTGTTCCGTGAGGAGAATGGAAGCAACTTAGAAAACATATTTCAGGATATTACTCATGAGAACTTCCCCAGTCTAGCTAGAGAGGCAAACATTCAAATTCAGGAAATACAGAGAACCCCAGTAAAAATACTTTATAAGATAATCGCCCAAAACACATAATCATAAGATTCTCCAAGGTTGAAATGAAAAAAATATATACTAAAGGCGACTAGAAAGGACAGGTCACCTACAAAGGGAAGCTCATAAGACTAATAGTGGACCACTCAGCAGAAACCCTGTAAGCCAGAAGAAAGTAGGGGCATATATGTGTAATAGTGAGAGACTTTGATAATATTAGACAGATCATCTGGCAGAAAATTAAGAAACACTGACAATATTAGACAGATCATCAAGGCAGAAAATTTATAAAGATATTCAGAACCTTAACTCAAACCAGAACTAAAACTATCTGATAGACATCTATAGAATTATCCACTGAAAAAACAACAGAATGTACATTCTTCTCATTTGTACATGGCACATACTCTAAAATAGACCACAAAATCAGACATTAAACAATCCTCAGTAATTTTTTTTAAATAACCTTACCCTCAGACCACAGAATAATAAAAATAGAATTCAATATGAACAAAATAGCTCATAACCATATATTTACATAAAAATTAAACAACCTACTTCTGAATGACTTTTGGATAGATAATAAAATTGAGGCAAGAATCAAGAACTTTTTTAAGAGAATGAGCACAAATACACAACATACCAGAATGTCTAAGACACAACTCATACAGTGTTAAGAGGGAAATGTATAGCAATAAATGCCCACATGGAAAAGTGAAACAGATCTCAAGTTAAGAATCTAACATCACAATAAAAAGAAATAGAGAGGCAAGAGCAACCCAATCCAAAAGCTAGCAGAAGACAAGAAATAACCAAAATTAGGGCTGAAGTGAAGGAGACTGAGAAATTAAAAGCCATTCAAAAGATCAACAGAGCCACAAGCTGGTGTTTTGAAAAAAATAATAAGATAGATAGACTGTTAGCTAGAATAAGGAAAAAGAAAATACAGAAGATTAAAATAAACACAATCAGAAATGCCAAAGAAGATCTTACCACTGACCCCACAGAAATACAAATAACAATAATAAACTATTATGAAACCTCTACACACGCAAAGTAGAAAACCAAGAAGAAATGGATGAATTCCTGGACACATACACCTTCCCAAAATTGAAGCAGGAAAAAAAAAACTGAATTCCTGAAGAGACTAATAATGAGTTCAAAAATGAATCAGTAATAAATAGCCTACCAATCAACAAAAGCCCTGGACCAGATGATTCACAGCTGAATTCTACCAGATGTGCAAAAAAGATCTGGTACCATTCTTATTGAAATTACAAAAAAAAAAAAAAATTGAGGATGAAGGACTCCTCCCAATTCATTCTATGATGTAAGCACCATCCTAATACCAAAACCTGGCAGAGACACACATAAGAAAGACAACTTCAGGCCAATATCCTTGATGAACATCGATGGAAAAATCATTAACCAAACAGTAGCAAACTGAATCCAGCAGCACATCAGAAAGTGAATCCACCACGATCTAAGTAAGCTTTATCCCTGGGATGCAACGTTGGTTCATCATATGCAAATCAATAAACGTAATTCATCACATTAACAGAAAGAAAAACCCATATGATCATCTTAAGAGAGTTAGAAAAGACTTCCAATAAATTCAACATCCATTCACGTTGAAAACTCACAGCAACCTAGCTATTGAAGGAACATATCTCAATATAATAAAAGCCATTTATGACAAACCCACAGCCAACATCATACTGAACGGGCAAAAGCTGAAAGCATTCCCCTTGAAAACTGGAACAAGACAACAATGCCCTCTCTTGCCAGTCCTATTCCACAGAATATTGGAAGCCCTGACCAGAGCAACCAGGCAAGAGAAAGAAATAAAGGACATCCAAATAGGAGGTCAAACTATCCCTGTTTGAAGATGACATAATTCTATATCTAGAAAACCCAATAGTCTCAGCCCCAAATCTCCTTAAGCTGATAAGCGATATCAGTGAAGTTCCAAGATACAAAATCTATGTACGAAAATCACTACTATTTTTATACACCTACAAAAGCCAAGCAGAGACCCAAATCAGGAACACAATTCCATTCACAATTGCCACAAAAATATAAAAACACCTAGGAATATACCTAATGAGGGAGGCAAAAAATCTCTACAATTAGAATTACAAAACACTGCTCAAATAAATCAGAGGTGACAAAAACAAAACAAAAAAATTCCATGCTCATGGATAGGAAGAATCAAGATCCCTAAAATGATCATACTACACAAAGCAATTTATAGATTCAACGCTATTCTTATCAGACTACTAATGAGATTTTTCACAGAACTACTTAAAAAAACTATTTTAAAATTCATTTGGAATAAAAAAAAAAAGAAAAAAGAAAAACAGCCTGAATAGCCAAGACAATCCTAAGCAAAAAGAACAAAGCAGGAGATATCATTCTACCCTACTTCAAACAGTACGGCAGGGCTACAGTAACCAAAACAGCCATGGAACTGGTACAAAACAGACACATAGACCAATGGAACAAAATAGAGAGCCCAGAAATAAGGCCACATACCTACAACTATCTGATTTCACAAGCAATTGGGAAAGGATTCCCTATTCAATAAATGATGCTAGAATAATTAGCTAGCCATATGCAGAAGATTGAAAGTGGACCCTTTCCTTACACCATATACAAAAATTAACTCAAGATGGATTAATGACTTAAACGTAAAATCCAAAATTATTTTTTAAAACCCTGGAAGACAACCTGGGCAATACCATTCTGGACATAGGAACTCGCAAAGATTTCATGATGAAGATGCCAAAAACAACTGCAACAAAAGCAAAAAATTATAAATGAGATCTAATTACAATCAAGGGTTGCTGCACAGCAAAAATAAATTATCAGTAAACAGACAACATACAGAATTTGAGAAAATATTTGGAAACTACGCATCTAACAAAGGTCTAATATCCAGCATCTATAAGGAACTTAAATAAATTTCAAGAAAGAAACAAAGAACTCCATTAAAAAAGTGGGCAAAGGACATGAACATAAACTTTTCAAAGGAAAACATACATGCAGCCAACACTCATATGAAAAAAAAAAAGCTCAATATCACTGATCATTAGAGAAATGCAAATCAAAACCACAATGAGATACCATGGCACACCAATCATAATGGAAAACACATGCACACATATGTTCACTGCAGCACTATTCACAATAGCAAAGATATGGAATCAACTTAAATGCCCATCAATGACAGATTGGTTTTAAAAAATGTGGTATATATACACTGTGTAATATTATGCAGTCATAACAAAGAACAAGGTCATGCGCTTTGGAACAACATGGATAAAGCTGGAGGCCATTATCCTTAGCAAACTAAAGCAGGAACAGAAAACCAAATACTGTGTGTTCTCACTTATAAGTGGGAGCTAAATTGTGAGAACACATGGACCTAAGAGAGAAACAACAGACACTGGGGCCTGACAGAGTGTGTAGGCTGGGAGGCGGGAGAGGAGCAGAAAAAATAACTATTGGGTATTAGGCTTATTATCTGGGTGACAAAATAATCTGTACATCAAACCCCCACTACACTAGTTTACCTATTACAAACCTACACATGTACCCCTGAATCTGAAATATTTTGTTTATTTCTTTGAGATGGAGTCTCCCTCTGTCACCCAGGCTGGTGGGCAGTGGCATGACATCAGCTCACTGCAACCTCCGCCTGCTAGGTTCAAGCGATTCTCCTGTCTCAGCCTCCGAGTAGCTGGAATGACAGGCACACACCACCACCTCCAGCTAATTTTTGTTTTGTATTTTTAGTAGAGATGGGGTTTCACCATGTTGGCCAGGCTGGTTTCGAACTCCCGACCTCCTATGATCCGCCCGCCTCTGTCTTCCAAAGTGCTGGAATTACAGGTGTGAGCCACCATGCCTGGCCTAAAATAATTTTTTTCAGTATAAAGAACACTATCAAGTTTTTTCTTCCACTCTTACTGCAGCAAAGCTTAAGAGACTCGAATCTTGAGTCTACAAGTCACAACTTAAGAGGGCCCCTCCAGACTCCTGGAACCACACACCTGTTGGAGACTCTAAGGTAAAGCTAACCAGAGAAATTCTTTCCCATAAAAAGATGGCATTGCAATACGTGGACAGCTTTCCTAAAATCGTGGATCAAGACTTCTCTGCAATTATGAAGACCTTAATTTTCCACCTGTTTTCTGCTGTTCTCATCCTTTCTCTTTCTATGCAGGAAAATTCATGGGACAATAAACTGTGGATAACTTTAGCAAAAGCTTATGCTCTAGCAAAAAAAAAAAACAAATAATTGTTATATTTGTGATCTAATGCAAAAAGAAAAACCTTTAAGAAACTATGCCATTATTGCCAGTACCTCTTCATGTTCCCATAGGGACACCTTAAAACCTCAAAGGAAGAGTGGAAAGTTATCCCTGATACGTTAAACATCACCACTTATTGTTCTCCTATGCTCTATAGAAGTAGTAATCTTACTTTTCCAATCAATAGCCTAATTACTACCAGGGACTTTTTAAGAAATCCTCTCTGGGTGATACCTTTACAAGGTATATTGTGCTTTCAGGCATCAAATATTAGAGACTCAGAAACTACCTATGTGAGTACAAGCAACTCTCATATAACACTACTGGATTGAATCCAGTAGGGCTACTCACCAATAAGGTGTGGTCGTGCATACCTACAGTGTACAACAGAGGGGCCACCTAAGAGCAAATTTGTTTTTGGATTTCATTCGGGAGCTATGATAATTTATTGACTGAGTAAATATAACTGACCTTTGCTCAAACGCCACTAGGTGGCCCACCTTTCCAGCTCCTGATGGCCTGTATTGGGGCTGCCTTTTCACTTTAAAATCTTGCTCTTTGTCTGTCTCCCTTCTGCCTTCCAAATCGCTTTTCCTGAAAACTTTTTTAGTATTTTCTATAATCAGACATTAAAAAGGTCAATAATCTAAATTAGTATCCATTTTGAAATAAACATGGACAAACTTGTTTCCACGAAGGGAAGTTTCCTGTCATTTTTCTTGGGCCTCACTTTTGGCAGTAGTGGGGTGCCAGTTGTATGGAATTTAAAGCTAATTTATAAATTGGGAAAAAATTTGGACTTTGTGGCCAAACCTCTCAGGAATTCAGATGGATAGAGGCTACCCTCTTAAAAATGGATGGCAAGCTTGGTTGCTCTAAGGTTTTCTAATATTTACATTTCTGTTAATGGATCTCCAGATCCCTATGAATTGTGTCGCCAGACTCACCACAAAATTGAATACCTCTTTAGATCAGGCAATCTTGCAGCATGCTACGGGCCTTGTTCTCCATCATATTTCAAACAAGGAGTATGACCAGTGAGACTCAGACACTAATGAACTATACTTAGCGCATGTAATGTCAGTTGTTCAATTTTGATGAGTTAATTCATGGAGACTCCTGCTGAAAGGTGAGTTTCAGTTTCTTGGCATTGAATTGTGTTGTACTCACTCAAAAATTTAAAATACCCATATACAGCTGTGGTTTGTACATCGAATGGTCGCATTTCAGTTAGAATAATGAAAACACAAAACATAAGAGTCATCTAACTTATTTTACTTTGTGAAATTGTGAATTCTTTACAATTGCTGGATCCAGAAGAGTAATTGTGAAGGCTGCAGAAGATGGTGTAACTCCCCATGTCTATGGTTTTGGTCAATCTCTCTTGGGTGAGAGGATGACCAAACTGGGGGAATTGTTAAATTAAGTATGGGTTAAAGTGGCCTTTTTACATAAAGAACTGTACCCTAGTTTGATGTGTAAACAAGTTGTCAGCACACATAGGAGTATGCCCTTGTAACCAAGCAACAGTGTCTCAGTCAATTATAACTGCTGGACTTTCAGCTAAAGGTCTGAAAGCTGCTAAAAGCTGCTGAAAGCTTCTAAATTAATCCCAAATAAGGCAAATGCAAACTGTGCCAATCAAGTAATCCCTATATGTAATTTTCTGTTTTGTGGTTGTAAATATCGCTCACCACATTGGAGGTAGGAGCATTCTGAATAATCTTTGGTCCAGAATGTTACCTGGTTCTGGAAACTTTTACTTGCTCAAATAAATTTTGTTGAATTTAACTTGTCTTAGGTTTTTCCTTAACAAACTCCATGAGGTATATGCTGTTTTATCTCCATGAAACATAGTAATATGAAGATTACAAAGGTTAAATAGCTTTTCTAAGCTCTCATGATAAGTTACAGAGCAGCACTATTTCACCGGTCCTCTTCTAAATATTAAAACAATTTTAAGTTGAAGATTAAAGAAGATTTCATCTTCCTTGCAAATAATTTCAGTATTTTAAAAGTGCCCAAATGGTAATATCATTTGTATTTTTTAACAAGTAAGCAATTTGTAATTTATGTGTCAAGTACGTTTCTTTAGATTTAGTGTCTGGTCTTAAGAAACTAGTAGCTGAGTCGGAAAAATAGGTAAAGTGATGACAAAATGTGACAAGTTCTATACTAAAAATTTGTGTAATATGCTATCGGAAATCAAACGACTGAATGAGACTACCTCTATCAAAAAATAACAGAATATTTCAGAGAAGGAATATTGAAAAGTGAGTAGGGGGTGATCAGGTAGAAAAGGGGAGAAAAACATGCTAGACAGTGGGACCAACACAGAAGTATAAAAGTTCATGGCAGGAAAATGGCATGAATGGTGAAGAGACTGTTTCAATAAAGCAGTTGTATATTGTATGTGGTAAAGAGCAGTGGAGAATGAAGCAGAGAAGATTAACTGTGATCAGGTCATGAAGGACCTTGTTTAAGATGACTAATTTATCTTTAGAGTGAAAATATTTGGAGCCGTAGAAGATGTTCAAGTAAGAAATAAACATAATTGTATTTACATTTTACTTTTAGATTCTATTCTACAAATTTTACATTTACATTCTATCCCGTAAACAATTAATTCTATTTACACTACATTTAGTTTATTCTTGTGCCAATGCAAACCATGGGATGAGAACAGAGAATCCTGGAGGTAAGAAGGCTAAATATATGAATGCTCCTTTAACTAAACCATGTGAGAGATTATAAGTACCTGAGATGATACAAAGATAGAAAAAAAGATGAAAAATGTATTAAGAAGTAGAAATAGATTTAATTAAGACATAAGAAGGCACACTCTCAAGTAAATTTGGAAGTATGTCTGAGACTGCTGTACATTAAAAAACAAAAGACACAGGTATTGGGTAGTCCATGGATGGTAAAGAAGAGGAGGAACCATCAATGACTCCACGGCAGTTTCTCTTGGAAGTGACTAAATATGAGGTTCATACATAAATGAAAACATAACTTGCATTATGACTTAGTTTTGTTCAATTGCTCAGAGTTCAATTAGCTTTTGTTGTCTTCATGGGAATTGATTGCACAGTTAACGTCAGCTGGCTTGGAAATTCTTCCCACTAGCACAATAATTATGTGAGAAGCTTTGCATAAATTAACATTAATCTAATTCCACTAAAATGTGTTATTTGATTACACCTTATCTAATTTCTAAAAGGATTTGAAATAACTGGCACTGGAAGGCAGAGAAATATTGTTATATTTTATAAAAAGAATTTGAAAACCACCATGGAAATTAGAAAATGTGTTTGTTTTGTTTATCACTATTACAGTGCTTGGCCCATAGTGAATATTTGTCAAATAAATAAATTGAAAGCAAGTAAAAGACCCAGAATAAGTAGCTACAATATAAGAAGTGTTACTGAAAAACTTTGAGTACAGTAAGTTCTTTAAATTTGAAACATATTTTCCAAGAATTCTCAATGTAGTCAATGCTGAAGACTTTCCATAGAAAATCTGTAGCAAAAATCGCATTTTTCATAGCAAACATTTTAAAATCATGTATTTATTTATTTATTTATTTATTTGTGTGTGTGTGTGTGTGTGTGTGTGTGTGTGTGTGTGTGTGATGAAGTCTTGCTCTGTCACCCAGGCCAGAGTGCAGTGGCACAATCCCGGCTCACTGCAACCTCCGTCTCCTGAGTTAAAGTGTAAAATCATGTATTTAACACACAAAAAAACCATAATTATAACAGAAGCTGCAATGTGCCACTAGCTAAATATTACCTTAAAACCTACTACTGTGCATTACCAGAAACTTCTGATTGTCAAACAGTTTTAGGAAGCTTCAGGACTAATTTTGCCAGTAAAATATTATGAATTTGGGGGGATATTGTGTTAAATAAATATTAAACTCTAAATCTACAGGCATTCCATTTTACTGTTGAAATTTATACTTAGAGTTTTCTTGTTTCACATTGTTACATTTTGCCAGCCAACTGTAGATAAAAGCACAATGCAGTATGTTATACTCAGTCAATGGATTCTGTTTCTAAGTTATGCTTCTCACAAAGTCCACACATTTAATAAATATTATATGCTATGTTGTAACTTAATTATTATCAGAAATATTTTTAAATGAGAGACAAAGACCAAAAGAATAATAAGATGTGACTACAGAAAATATTAAAGAAGCCAAATAATCTACTAACAAAGCCAAATTGAAAACAAAAAGAGTTTTATGTTAAGGATGGCAGAAAAATGATTTGCCATGAAGTACATTTATTTTCCAACTGCATAAAATTCATTCATGAATTCTAAGCCAAAATACATACTTTCAAGCTTTAAGACACCCTGAAGCTAGAATGATCAATTCCTCTTGGCTTTCCTTAGATTTTCCTACTCTTAGCACTGAAAGTCCAGTATCCCAGGAAACCTCTCTGTTCCACATTAATAGAGATGATTAATCACTCTATCTGAAACACATCAGAAAAAAAAAAAGAAAAACGTTATTTTATACCACGTAAATTCATTCACATGTTTTATTAAGCTCTGATCAAACTATTCATTTCAATGTAAAATAAAAACAATTAACCTGAATCCACTTAATAAATTTAAAAAGGAACTATGTCCTTCAGTTTCATCATATGTTTACAAGTAGTTTATTATCCTGAATTATATCTTAAAAGAATTAAGTAGTTCCAGTAAATTCAGAACTGTATCTATCATTGCAAAATAATTATGTTACAACTAGATTGAATATAACAGACTTTCACATGTGTATTTTATTCTGTCTTTCACATACTGCTCTTCTGTAGTTATGAATTTCACAAGTGATAACAGTTTAAACTAAGAAATTAACTCAACAAAAACCTCATGGTTAAGACAGCTCTCTTCTTCACATGTTACAGAATTGGTGACAGATAAAAATTATATAAGCAAAACATAAATTTGGGGAATACATTTACAATATGCATTAAAAAGCAATTTCAAAGTTGAAATGCTAAATTTCATGTAGAACTAAAATATTTTTTCTTAATAGGCCATTTTATTCTAGAAAATAATATTATAAACACTATTCTCATATTCTTATTCAGAAACAGACATAAACATCCTGTAATTTTATGGTGCCCTAATGTTTATATCTGATTCTTCACTAGGGTTTGAACCTGAAAATTAACTGTGACCAATGGGATGCAAGAAGAAATATTCTGTGCTGGAATGTGGTGTCTGAGAAAGGTTTTCTTCCATGATTAGGAGTGATAAAATAGGAAAATGTTCTGCCTTGCCTTTTCCTGCATCAAATATAGTCTGTCAGCATGAGATTCCTGGGGCTTCAGTTATAAGTATGGGAGGATGAGATTCCTCAAGGGGAAGACTGAAAGAACAAAAGGAGCCACTTATCCAACACCTGACCCATCTCTCTCTGGTATTCTTTATGTGAAAGTAATAAATCTCTAGGGTTTAATTCCATTTTTGTCTGGCATTCTAATACATGTGGCTGAAAGCATCTTAATTGATACTCCAGTTTTCCAACAGCAACAGCAAAATACTACACCTGTCAACATGATAAAAGGCAGCTTGTTGGGTAAACAACTAAACTTATCACTTTGGTATTTGTCTTTACCTATTTCACTGTTTTTATATAGTTAGGTTTTTTTTTCTCTGAATTGAACTGTTATTCTGACTCAAGATGCATAGGACTAGTAATTTCTCCCAAGGACTAACATTATGCAAGCTTCCACTCATAAATGACAGAAAATCTTATTATAGGAATTATTAACATGTCAATACACACACAAAAAAGTTCCCGGAAAAATTTCCCACTTGAAATGTTCATAAAGGGAACTTCCAGTTTCCAGATCATCATGTAAAGAACGTGAAGGTCAAGAGCCCTGTTCACACAACAACAAGAAAACCGAACAAGCTGAAAATCAACACCATATTATTGATTCATCAGAGAACCTAGGTCACAGGGCAAACTACTGTCGCCAAAATTGGAGAGGAAGAGAAGTAGATACAGAGAACAACAACTTATTGAAGCAGAAATCCACACACAGAAATCCCCATGTTAAGCAACCCAGAGTAGAAAAATCTAAACAATAATTAATACTTTTCTGGAGGATCTGTGTGAAAAATGTTTGAGAGTTAAAAGCTCCAAGGTTGGGGATAGTCTTAGAGATACTTTCAGATTTTTGTGAGTTTTACTGCCAAGAGATATGCTGGGTTCTCACAGTGAACATCAGAGAACAATGCCTTAGTTATTTCAGCAGAAGGAGAGGAAAAGTATCCATTAGGAAATACTCTGAGAGCATTCAGTGTTTAACAAGACCTGCCCTCAAGAAAGACTATTTTGTCAAAGCTGTACCCACTGGGGTTTTACCAGAGGCTAACCAACCTGGAAGGAAAATATTCAACTACAGCAATATCTAGGCTCCCTGTATCACCTAGGTGGTGGAGGAAAGATGAGAAGCACTTACAAAGGTCATCGCTCAGGGAAACAGGCTCTGGAAACTAAAAGGCTGAGGTCAAATCATAGGGCAATATAATGTTTCCCCTTCCACCCACATTCTAGCAATACATCAGTAAAGACTTATGTACCACAGCGATCCAGTACATCATGTCTTTATTCCAACAAAAAATTACAAAGGATAGTAAAAGACCAAACAATTTGAAGAGACAGAGCAAACATAAGATCTGGATTCAGATATGACACAGATTTAGAGATTATCTAATAGAAAATTTAAAATAACTGTGATTTAATAAGCCAAATATTCTCATGGAAAAAGTATCAACATGCAAGAACAGATGGGTAATGTAAGCTGTGAGACAGAAATTTTAAGAAAGAATACAAGGAAAGGCTACAAATCAAAAACAATGTAACAGAAAAGAAAACCTTGGACGGGCTTGTTAGTAAATTGAACATGGTCCGTGAAGGAAACAGTGAACTAGAAGATATGTCAATAGAAATTTCCCAAACTGAAATGCAAAGAACAAAAATAAAGAAAAAAATTGAACAGAAGTGTGAGATGACTACAAAAGGTACATCATATATGTAATGAGAATACTGGGAAAAGAAGAGAGAAAGGAAAAGAATAAATACCTGAAGCAATAATGACTGAGAATCTACTAGGATTAATGTGAGACACCAAGCCACAGTTACAGGAATTTCAAAGCACACAGAGCAGTGTAAATGTCAAAAAGTCTATACCTGGGAAAATTATATTCAAACTGAAGGAAATAAAAGACAGAAACAAATCTTAAAAAGGGTCATAAGGGACAAAAATATCTTAACTAGAGACCAACAAGGATAGGAATTATATTGGATTCTTTTTTTAAATCGCAGCCTGTGCCGTCAGAACAGCTGCTGCAGCCAGAGGCAGCCAGAATCAGAGGGAAGGTGCGCAGGGCTGGGCAGGGCTATGCAGGGTGGGGCAGGCATCTGACTGCCCACCGTGCACTGCTTTGAAGAAGGCTAGAAGCTTCCTAGCCCAGAAGTAATTCCTAGCTAGCTTTAGAGTCAGTGCCTCCAGAGCCAGAATGATGGCGGCAGACAAGAAGATAGAGCAGGCCATGGATCCCTGGATCTGATGACGAATCATCGGATGCATGTTGTGAGAGAAGAGGTAGCCATCTGCAGGAGCAGACACTAGAGCTGGTGGATATGAACTCCCAGCTGGAGTGCCAGAACACCCTCTTGAAAACCCTGGCAAACCCAGAGCAGCTGGAGAAGTTCCAGTCTGGTCTGAGCCCTAAAAAGCAAGTTCCCGAATCCCAAGTGCCTGAGGCCCTTGGTGATTCTGCAGTGTAAGTAGTTCTGTCCCCAGAGTGAGCAGAGCCACTAATCTTTTTTTACTTAGTTTTTTCCAGTTTGTTTTTGGCTCCCAAAGTATCATCTCACGAGAACTTTACATCTTGCGTGGTTGGTGCCAAGAGATGTCCTAAGAACATGGTCAGGTAGGGCCTGGTGGCCAATGCCTGTATTTCCAGCACTTTGGGAGGCTGAGTCAGGCAGATTACTTGAGGCCAGGAGTTCCAGACCAGCCTGGCCAATTTGACGAAACCATGTCTCTACTAAAAAATACAAAAATTAGCTGGGTGTGGTGGCACACACTTGTAATACCAGCTACTCGGGAGGCTGCGGCCTGAGAATTGCTTGATCCTGGGAGGGAAAAGCTGCAGAGAGCCGAGATCACGCCATTGTACTCCAACCTGGATGAGAGTGCGAGACTCCATCTAAAAAAAAAAAAAGACCTGGTCACCTGGGGTCCACTCTAGTCTCTAGTGACAGATCTGCAACAAAGAGTAGATCGCTGGAGGCTGAGTTGTATGTGTGTGCGTGTGTGTGTGTGTGTGTGTGTGTGTGTGTGTATACATATATATGCATTTTTGACTTTAAGAAAAAATACGCCAATACTAACCAAGCAGAACTTTGTAAGCAGTTATTCCAAAGCTGTAATCTCACACTGCACTGTGTACAAAGCCATGCTTTATACCTTATTAACCAACAGAAGACTGACTTGGCTCAATCTGTCCCTCTGCTTAAAACACAAATGACTTATTTATAGGAACAGTCTCAGGCACTTCTTTAGAGCAATGTGAGAATGTCTTAATACATCAACTTTTCTAACTTCATGATTTCCTTAAAAGGAATCAAAAATATTCATTTAAAGCACACACACATACACATACACAAATAAACACTTAAGATATATCATTCAATATTGGAGTACATTATGTGAGTTAATAGAATCAAAGTAAAATTATTTAATTTTTAATTTTTCATATATTTGTTTTCATTAATAAATTTACTCACAATATGTTATTACAAAGAGAAATGGATGTGTATTAGATTTGCAGAAAGCAAAAAATGGTACCATTGTCTATATTTTCAACCAAAAGTATATATGCCTGATAAAGTAAGAGAAATTTTGGCTATATCACTGGTTTATCTTCCTTTATCTCTCAGTTCTCAACAACTGAACTTAAGCTTTTATTAAGATCAACAGACCAATTTGCTTGGCAAATAGTATCCTTTTTTCTAGAACTACAGTTTCCTAATGTAAAGGTATAACATATTATGGAAATCAATATGTTTAGTTTAAAGGGTATATTTTCAAGCTCAGAGTTGTGTTCTAATAACTTAGAACAAACAAAAGGATTAATTTTAAAAACAAACAGGTGAAGTTAAAATTCTCAGAGTTGAAAATAATATGCAAAATGAATGCTTCTTTAAGATAAATATATATTCAGGCTATATAATTCAATGTTCCTGGATTTTTAAAAATAAAATCTCTAGACCCCAAACTAGGGAGGCTGTCAGATGAAGATAGTTATAATTGCAGATTGCTAATACTATAGGAGGTCCTAGAAATTATAACTTCCTTGAAAATACAGCTATTTTGTAAATTCCTTAATGAAGGAATGAATAATTAATCATAGGCTCAAAAGAGCTGCAATTCTAAATAAACCATATGTTGCATGCAAAATCTATGGTAAAAACAAATCCATGTTCAGTGGCACGATTGATTAACCTTGTCTTCCTTGGCTGTGAGAGGGCACATACCCTAACATTTGTTGACCAGTTTAAAATTTCTCTATTCAATTTGTGGTAGGCTATTCCAGTTCAATTAAAATGAACAAGAACACAGAATAATGTTTTTCTTTTATACTATAAAATGTTGAAGTTATGCCTCAGAGTCATCATCCAGAATAGAAGGTTAAGGACCCAAAGTAAGTACATGACATTCAAGAAGGGGCATGATAAATTGATTTTTTTTAAGTTGGGTCACAGTAAAACGAAGATATTTTAATGGGCAAGAAAATGCACTAGTGTTCCCGGAACCAAGTAGGGTCCAGCTGTGTTTTCTCGAGGCCCAATAACAAGAAGCAGACAAACTAGGAAAGAGGGAAATTTATTGCTGTAACTGGATACAGGGAATAGGCCAGAGATAATTCCGCCAGATCAACTCAAAGTGTGAGGATTTTCTTTGTGCTTATGTTGGTTGGGGTTATGTGTCTATGTGTAGCATTCGCCTAAATCATTACTAACTAATTTTGTTTCAACTAGAAGGTCAGAGGCCAAAAATGATTGCTAAGTCTCATGAAAATGGCCCCAGTACCTTCAAGGCCTGTCTGCTGTGGTTCCGGAGTAATTATTTCTACTTTATCTCCTTTACAGCTTGGTCCAGAGAGCTGTCTTAGATCCTCCAATTAATCTATTCAAACAGCTGCCTCTGTTACCTTGACTTGTCTCAGATTCCCTCAACCCGAGAAATGTCCTGCCACTAGGAATGTAAGACAGTCTCTATTATTTTAATAGACTTGCTCCAGGTTGGGGAGAAGACTATGCAAGGCTCCTACTGACCATACATTTCATTTCTAGCTTTGATGTCTGGGCACGGAATTCTCCAGGTTTAACTGTTTGCTCAATGTTAAGGTAGTGCTGTGGCAATCTGTCTGTGTAACTGGACTGCTTTGCAGGCCTATCCGTGTGATTGTCAGGGAGAATTGGCCTGTCAGAATAGGCTTTCCTGAAAGGACTGAGTTAAGCTTGGCCTTGAAGGTGGTTTTGAAAAGGCACAGAGAAGGGAATTATATGTACAAAGACACTGGAAATGAATATGTAAGTGCTGCATACTATTTTATCTTAAGACCTGAAAATTAAGTTCAAAGTGAATAATCTTTCATTTAAATGTTTCTTTATTCTGTTTTACTTTGCTTTTAATTGTACTCACAATTAGCAGCCATGAATAGCTCAGCAATGCAAAGACACTTATTTATCATCTTTATGTTCTAAATTAAGAACCACCACTGTAATATGACAAACAAAATCAGACAGAGAGAGAAAGAGAGGAAGAAAATGTCAGCAGCATGTATTAATTAGAAGTGTAACCTGGCTGAGGACCATAAATAAAATATATAGAACTAATATTCAAAAACAACATTTATTAATATAAAGAAGTAAACGTCATAAAGTTATGTGAAACATCTTTAGTCCTGTTACCTTGCGGCAATTATTCATGTGATTGTTATTTTCTTTAACTTCTCTACAACGCTTCCAAGAACTCAGCTAGTGGAGAAGTCTGGAAGAGGTACTCATTTAATGCTTGCCCCATGTTTTCTAAGGTAAGTAAACAATACTAAAGAACATAATCAATTCTGAGCATATAATATTTTCAATATGACCACCTCCTTTGTCATCCAACTGCCAGTCTGGGACACTAAAATTAGTTCTTCTCTGGAACCTATAGTCCTCCAGTGTAATAATGTCTGATATATATTAACATAAATTTCATTTAAATTTTGTATAAGGTGAAAAATATTTTCCCATTTGAGAATATTTCTTAAGGACTCCTTTATTTCAAATAGGTGGTACTAGTCTGCACTCCATTTTTAACTGTTATCACAGCACCCAATTTATTTCCTATATAGATTTTGTCATAAATTAAATTTCATTTATTTCTTATTTTTATTTTTTGGTACACTACCCCCTCTAGGATGCAAGAACTACTATGTATAGCAGACACCATGTCTATATTTTTCAACATTCTATCCTCCAGGCCAAGAATAGTGCCTGACACACAGGAACCCTTAATAAATATACTTTATATAAGTAAGTGGATGAACTGCAAATAGATATTAAAATGTACCTCAGTATCATCATATATGGAATGTCAGGAAAAAGAGATAAGATCTAGAAACACTTATGTGAAGAAAAATATATGTCGTGTTGTTTGGGGGGAAGAGTTGAAGAAAATGTGAAACACCGAGCAGTAAAATTGAAATAGAACTGACTTAAGTTGATGAATAATATATAGGAACATTCTAAAGGTCATTTCAGTATTATTGGAGACACAAAGAGGTCAACAAATTAACAAAAATACATGTCCCCTCATTATTAATGAATGATTTTTTGTCTCAATAGTAAATCAGTTTCAAGACTATCTCAGCAACCAAAGTCTGGAATTAAGACTTTAACAACCATGAAAAGAAATAAGGATAAAAAATGTGAGCCACAATCAGGATACTTCAGTCAACAGTAACAATACCAGGATCTCTTATATCCTTTGATTTTTTGAGGCAGGTTTGCCCCTTCTATTTAAATTTAAATACAATTTTAAGATTAAGTCCTACCTATTTATGTCTGTTTTTGTTGCATTTGCTTTGGGTTCTTGGTCATGAACTCTTTGCCTAAGCCAATGTCTAGAAGGGTTTCTGCACAGCAAAAGCAGAGTAAACAGACAACCCGCAAAGTGGGAGAAAACGTTCACAATCTATGCATCCAACAAAGAACTAATATCCACAGTCTACAAGGAACTGAAACAAATCAGCAAGAAAAAAATCCCATTAAAAATTCAGCTAAAGATATGAACAGACAATTCTCAAAAGAAGATCTACACATGGCCAACAAACATATGAAAAAATGCTCAATAACACTAATGACCAGGGAAATGCAAATCAAAACCACAATGTGACAACACCTTACTCCTGCAAGAATGACCGTAATAAAGAAATCGAAAAATAATAGATGTTGGCATGAATGCACTTGTACACTGCTGGTGGAGATGTAAGCTATTACAACAACTATGAAAAACAGCATGGTACTTCCTTAAAGAACTAAAAGTAGAATTACCATTTGATCCAGCAATCCCACTACCCAGAAAAAAAGTAGTCAATTTATGAAAAAGATACTTGCACATGCATTTTCATAGTAGCACAATTTACAATTGCAAAAATATGGAACAAGCCCAAATGCCCATCGATCAGCAAGTGGATAAAGAAATTATGCCATATATATATGATGGAATACTACTCAGCCATAAAAAGGGATGAATTAATGGCATTTGCAGCAACTTGGATAGAACTGGAGTCTATTATTCTAAGTGAAGTAACTCAGGAATTGAAAAGTAAACATTGTATCTTCTCACTCGTAAGTGGGAGCTAAGTCATCAGGATGCAAAGGAATAAGAATGTTACAATGGACCTTGGGGAATTGGGGGGGAAGGGTAGGAGGGTAGTGAGTGCTAAAGGGCTACAAATAGTGTTCAGTGTATACTTGCTGGTGGATGGCTGTAGCAAAATCTCACAAATCACCACTAAATAACTTGTTCATATAGCCAAACACCACCTGTTCTCCAAAAACCTATGGAAACAAAAAATTTTAAAAAATAAAATAACCCTCAAAAAATTATTTCTTCAGTACTACAATAATTCATATAAGATGCTCTTTAGAAAACACCATCCCAGTAATGACGTTTCTACCAATGAACTTACCCTAACTCTGTCTTTGAGTTTCCAAAACCAATGAACTCTATTTCCAAATAGCTTATGTGAACTTTTGTTTTTGTTTTTTCCGCAATATCAGCTTCTCTTTACTCTGCCTCTTCAGGTGCATATGTGACTTGGCATAGCTGTGCATCCCCGGTTATAAACTTCATTTCTAATTCCAAAATAGATTCAACATATTTGGAGAAAATATATATATTTTTCCAAATATGTTGAATAT
Source organism: Cheracebus regulus (assembly GCA_963574635.1). Classification (NCBI taxonomy): domain Eukaryota; kingdom Metazoa; phylum Chordata; class Mammalia; order Primates; family Pitheciidae; genus Cheracebus; species Cheracebus regulus. The sequence continues at coordinate 51,435 of CAUYQU010050750.1, read as the reverse complement.
ATATATATAGATAGATGGATAGATAGATATAATTTTTTAAATTGTATTTCTAATGGAAATGTGCTAGAACTTAAGTGTTCCTCCAAGTCAATAAATAACTATTTGGATTATAGTATAAACTGAAGGTAAGTATTACTGATGATTCCTTATTGAGAAAAATCAAGGTAATTAGAATGTGTATTTCTTCTCAGATCAGATGCATTAGTTTACTTTAAGCCTTGGAGTTTCTTTGAGTTTTCACATTGTGAGATTCTAGTATTGCCATTTACACTCTGATATTGCACAAGAATTAGGTTTAAAGGGCAAAGTAAGGAAGTAAATGTATAATACTAACAAAATAATGATAGAAATATTCATACCATTTTATAAGGGTAAAATATTTTTATGCCACCTCACTCCCAAAAAGAAATATATGAAAAAAGAAATTTCATAATGAAAAAAATATTTGTTAGGAGCATATTTTAGATAGTGGCAAAGCAGAAGGACCAATAAATTAAAAGACCAAATGGAAAATGAAGATATTTTACCTTGTAAATATAATGTGCACTTGATGTAACTGCTGTTATATGCAAAAAAGCAGAAAAATAATGATTACTTTCATAAGAAAATGGGTACACAGTTGCTGTTTTCTGTTATGTGGATTCATGTGGGTGACAGAACTATAAAAGAGGATGCCCACCAGCTTTCACAGGGATTGCCTTATTACTTAGTATGTTTTCTTAGTATGTTCTCAGAGATCTGTGATCAGATCTCTGCCTTGTGTGTATGAACATACTAAGTATGTTTCTCTTAAAGCATTCTGTGATTTTTCCATTGATATTGATTAAACAATAATGTATTGTTTTACATTTGCAGTTTTATGTAAAGAGAGGCAGAGACTTTTTTTCAATCATCTGCATGTTTCAATTTTAACTTTTTCTCATCTGCGGAGAAGTGTTCACCATGTTTTATACTTTTGAACAGACGTTCCAGAAATGAGGACAAAATGTTAATATATGATGGTCAGTATTTAAAATATGGTTTGGTTTGACATTCTAAACCAAATTAGCTTGAATTAGCTTCCCATGACATATTCCCTTCTAAATCCTTACAAGCTAACATGTAACCCTGCTCCTGCGATCTGCCAACCCTCGCGCCCTCTACCCTGTCCCACGCACACCTAATTGAGTCCATATATATCCAAGTTCTACTGGTAAATAGACTGACCATCAATATATAAATTAGTCTTCTTTGAAAATATGAGCTAAGTTTATATGACTACTCCCTCAGAGATAATGTTATAAAAGTGATTCAGGAGCTTTTATAGTTAGATATGCATTTTTATGGTTGGAATGCCATTGGCTCTACATGAATTTTCTTTCCTTTTTTGAGACAGTCTAACTCTGTTGCCTAGGCTGGAGTGTAGTGGCATGAACATGGCTTGCTGCACCCTCTGCCTCCTGGGCTCAAGTGATCCTCTCACCGCACTGAGTAGCTGCGAACACAGGTGCCTGCCACCACACTCAGCTAATTGTTTAATTAGCTGAGAATATTTCTAGGTTGAACACCTTGCTTTTGGACTCCTGTGCTCAAGCAATTCTCCTGCCTTGGCCTAGCAAAGTGCTGGGATGACAGGAGTAAGCCACCACACCCGGCCTTATGTTTTCTTAAAGGTTATATAACAGTACTCAACTATAAAATCACCTGTGCCTGTTTGTTTTGTTTTTTAATAGCATATTTGTAATCATTCTGCAGTCTCTTCTATGACTATGGTTCTTTTTTGCCTTTGAATCAAATTTGGTAATTTCTCTTTTTTTTTAGAAATTGGCCAGGTCCTCGATTTTTCATATTTTTGACAAAATAGGTAAATTTCTACAGCATATGTGAAACAAATGTAACAGTACATAATAACATTTAATAATATATATACCATTTAATTGTACAATCCCCACTTCTTAGAATCTAGTTAATAGAAATAGAACCAATAATATATAAAATTACGTGAATGTCAATGTTTATCATAGCATTGTTTGTTATAATACTAAAATAACTAAAAGCAGCTTTAATGTCCAACAACAGAGAAACGGTTTAACATATTTTAAGTGTCATCTAAAAGCATGGGTTAATGAGTATAGAGTTTCAGTTTAACAAGATAAAAAGAGTTCTAGAGCTAGAAAGTGATGATGGTTGCACAACAATGTTAATGTTTCTAATACCGCTTAAACACTTAAAAATCTTTAAGATGGTAAATTTTGTTACATGTATTTTTACAACAATTTTGAAATTTAAAGCATAATGTTCACATCTTTTAAAATTATTATTCTTTTATTTCTTCTTCTAGGTCAAGGGAAATGACTACGAATCAAGATTTTTAATCAGAGAATGTGGTGAATATGTATTTTCCCTATACAGACATATGTTCAGTGAACAAACACTAGCCAGGAAACAGAAATTTGTCTGAGACTATCTGCTAAGTAGGCGATAGTCGCCTACCTTATTTCAATGTATCATAACAGAAAATAGCTTGATTATATATAAAATTCTAAATACACTGGATTCTGAATACATAGTAATTGCATAAATTCACATGTACTATTCTAAGTATTCATTTTAAACTGATAGGATTTAATTAAAAGGGCACTCTACACATGTATCAAATCATCACATTGTACATCTTGAATATATACCATCTTTGTCAATTAAATATTTTAAAATAAAAAATCACCCGGAGGAGTTGCCAAACTAAAATATATTTGAACTTGTTATATTATTATATGTTTTAATACCCAGATTTCTTCACAGTTAAATTATTTTTTTAAAATTATAGTAAGAACACTTAGGATGAGACCCTTCCAACCAACTTCTTAAGAGCATAATACGGTATTGTTAAATATACGCACAATGTTTTAAAGCAGATCTCTAGTACTTACTCATCTTGTGTAACTAAAACTTTTTATCCACTGGATTTCCCAGTTCCCCTCCAGTAATCACTCCCAAGCACCACTCTACTCTGTTTCTATGGGTCTATTTATTATAAATACATCATTGACATGGAATCATGCACTATTTGTCCTTCTGTGATTGGCTTGGTCCATTCCTGTTGCCACATGTTGCAAAAGGCTGAATAATATTCCACGGTATGTGTATACCACATTTTTTTAAATCCATTTCAATCATCAGTGGACATTTATGTTGTTTCCAAGATGGAAATAATGCTTTAAATAATGCTGTAAACAATACTATGGTAAATAATGCCGTAACTAACATGGGAGTGCAAATATCTCTGAGATTCTGATTTCAATTACTTCGGATATATACCTAATATATGTCACTACTATCCAGTAGAACTTGGATACATATTAACTCAATTAGTTGTGTGTGGGGCGGGGTAGAGAGCATGTGTTGGCAATTTGCAGGAGTAGGGTTACATGTCACCTTGTAAGGATTTAGCAATCCTAGTAGGATTGCTGGTTTATATGGACTTTCTACTTAAGTTTTTGAAGAACCTGCATACTGTTTACCATAGCAGTTGCACCACTTTACATTCCCACCAACAGTGATGGATTCCAGTTCTTCCACATTCTTGCCAACATTTGTTATGTTTTGATTTGTTATAATAGCTATCTCAACAGATGTGAGGTGACATCTCATTAAGGGTTTGATTTGCATTTCAATGATGATTATGATGTTGGTCATATTTTCATTTCCTCATTAGCCATTTATATTTCTTCTTTTGAGAGATGACTCTTCAAGTTGTTTTTTGTTTGTTTATTTTTGCTATTAAGTTGCAAAAGATCCTTTTATTTTGGGGATATTAACCTCTTATCGGATATTTGTTTTACAAAAATTTTCTCCCATTCTGGAAGTTGCCTTTACACTCTGTTGATTGTTTATTTTGCTGTGCAGAAGTTTTTTAATTTGATGTAGTCTCACTTTTCTAATTTTTTTTTTTTGCTTGTGTTTTGGTGTCATATACAAGAAGTCATTGGTAAGATCAATGTCATGAAGCTCTCACCCTGTTTTCTTCTAAAATTTTATAGTTTTGGATCTTAGGTGAAAAGTCTGTATTTTGAGCTGATTTTTGTGTAAAATGTAAGATAAGGGTCCAATTTTATGTATATCCAAATTTTTAACACCATTTGTGAAAGATACAGTCCTTTCCTCATTATGTTTTCTGGGCACCTTTGTCAAAGACCAGTGAACAGTACATGTGTGGGTCTATTTCTGGGATCTCTATTCTGCCTCATTGGCCTATATGCCTGTTTTTATGACAGTTCAACAGTGTTTTAATTACTGTAGCTTTGTAATATGTTTTGAAATCAGGAAGAATGGTGTCTCCAGCTTTTTTCTTCTTTCTCAGATTGCTTTGGTTATTCAGGGTTTTTTTGTGGCTCCACATGAATTTTACGTTGTTTTTTCTATTTCTGTAAAAAAAAAAAAATGCCATTGGGTTTTTGATAGGGATTGTATTAATAAGTTTGGATAGTATGGAGATTTTAAAAATGTTAGACTTTAGGGTTTTCTATAGATAAGATTATGTCAGCTACAAACAAAGATGTTTTGCTTTTTTTCTTCCTGATTTTGATGCCTTTTGTTTATTTCTCTTGCCTAATTGCTCTGCCTAAAATTTCCAGTACTATGTTGAATGGAAGTGGTAACTGTTGAGAAGCAATTATTTTGAAAATGTATATTTTGACAAATCATTTCTAACTATAATCTTAGAGAAAATATGTGCAAATAAAGTTGAATGTGGACAACATTTAGATGGTTACATGAACAGATGAAATATTGATTAGGATCAATGATGAGATGGTGGGAACTGGATTTATCTTGTTATTTTCCCATAGCATTTTCAATAAGGCAATTTTTAAAATGAGAAAAGTATTAGACTAGAGTTCTAACCCATTGTTAATTATGTATATAAGAAAATATGTTTATAAAAATACATTCAAAATGCAATAAAGTAAGCAATGTTCACAAGTATTTCCGCATGTTGGTCTGTCTGATCGTATTGTAAAACCAGTTTATTAGTCTATAATATTGTTGTTCATATTTGCCTTTTCTCAAAATCTCCATGTCTTAGCTAATCAAGAACACTAGAAATGAAGCAAGAAAAAATGGTAAAGAAAATCACTAAGTTTTTGAGTAAATAATGAGGGATAATGTCTTTATTCAACTCTGCAGTCTAATAAACTGCAAAATATATAAAGTGAATCAGTACGTTAATTTAGCCTGTTATTCTGAGGACTTCTTAGGAAAACACACACTAAGGAACTGTCCTTCTCTTGCACTCTTTTTCCCCAGGATCTTTTCCAGACTAAGAGTAGTCATAGAAACTGTTTTGTTTGGATTTTTCTGGCGCGGTAGGAGTTGTGGAAAGAGCTCCTTGAAGTGTTGTTTGTGTATTCTAGATATCGGTGAATTTCTGAAAACATGGTCAAAGTTTCTCTCCAAAAGGATTTCTCAAATACTCTGAAGAATGATGCTGTTAAGAAACCACTGCGTTGAATCCAGTCTGATGGCACTGTATCCTTCAAGGGTTTCAAGTTGTCAACTCATGCTGAAATTCGTAACTGTGGAAAGTGCAAATATCTTAACATGTTTATTTCATCTATAAATATTAATTATATATTTTGTGTTGATTCTGTGGTTATTATCTCTTTTACTGATATTTTGTCACTGTAATTCTGGCGGCAGCTCAACGGTTTCAACGTTTTGTGGCACTAAACACCATCAAAAGCCATTATATGGCTCTCTGATCATTAAAACTTCAGTATTATGGGATCAGAGAAAAGATCTCTTTGCGTACCACCTGGGGAAAATATTACCATTATGTTGGAGATTAATTAAGGCTAAAGGCCAAAGGCAACATGGCCCTGTATTCTACTTGACCATGTGATCCTTTAGCACTGGACTGAGAGGCCAGTACAGTTGCAAACTTTGACTTTCCAGTGCACTCAGGAAAGTATGCAACCTATCCATTTCCCTAAGCTAAAATTATTTTGAGAATTTGTTTTTTAAAACTTGTTAGTTATTTTTGCTCTGGTCGTCATCTTATGTGATTTTTAGATGATCAGCTTACATATAGTATTTTAAATAATAAATAACATTTAAATATAAGAAACATCTAAAAACCATCTTAGATTTTTCTTTCTCTTCCGTCTCCCCTCTCTGTCTCTCTCTCTCTGTCTGCCTCTCTCTCGCTGTGTCTCTGTCTCTCTGTGTCTCTGACTCTCTCACTCTCTCTCTTTCTTTCTTTCTTTTTTTTAATCTTGGCACAGAGCAAGCGGGAAGTTACTTAGCACGGTTCCGGGTTTCTTGCGCCCCGCCCGTCCCCCCGCGCCCTATCACTGCTACTGGCTTTTGGTCCCGACGTTGGACTGTCCTGCGGTGAGAAACCCCAGCCCATCCGTCTGCGCTGGGACCGCCCGCCGCGCATCTGCCCTTCTTCGCTGACTCCGCCCCGCATCTGTCCAGACCCGCCTCGCGTCAGAGCTGACCCACTCACTGCGCGTTTGCCAGTCAGTCTCTCCGGACCTGCCTCGAGCCTCAGGCTGCCGAAATCACCGCGCCTCACTCGGTCCGTACCCAGTGGGCATCTTGGGTATCTGGGCGGTCTTCGAGCCCCCGCGCGTGTGTCTGTCTGTCTGTCTCTGTGTCCTATCCGCTGCCTGCAGCCTGCCTGCCGGTCTTATCGCACCAAGTGTCTAGTGTACCCGTTCGCAGACGCTGAGTGCGGAGCGGCCTTAGTGAAAGGCAAGCCAGCCCGAGACGGGCCAGGCAGCCGGCGGAGGAATACGCGCTCGGTGCCTGCCCTTGTTGATATCATTTTAAACCCACAGGAGCTTTAGGCCTATATTTATGCTGAAAACGGGTTGGGAGGCCTCTGTCTGCAATGCTAGTGGTGGGGAACCAGCCAGCTGCTTGGTGGTTTCTTGCAATTTCGCGGGGACAGGAAAATTCCGTTTCTAGTACTGGCTTTTGAAACTGATTTTAAATCTGAAAGGGTGACAATTGTAAGTTCCCCCAGGGAGAATAGATTCGTATTTGGGGCGCCTTTTTGTCTGATGTGTTTGTTCTGAGCCTGCTGACCAGCTGTTTCTGAACTTCATTTTCTCAGGCTCGACAGTGATTCTGAGTCTGCTTTTAGCTTCCTTTTGCCTGCCTTGGCTTTTTCTGTTGGTGAACAGCTGTTTGGCCCATAGCTTAGAGAAAGCAGCCTTTTTTTCTCTCCAAAGAGAATCTCCTCCCAGTGCTCAGAGAGATGGGGAGCGGGGAGCCTAATCCTGCTGGCAAGAAAAAGAAGTATCTCAAGGCCGCTCTGTACGTGGGTGACTTGGACCCAGATGTCACGGAGGACATGCTCTATAAGAAGTTCAGGCCTGCTGGCCCTCTGCGATTCACCCGAATCTGCCGTGATCCGGTGACCCGCAGCCCCCTGGGCTATGGTTATGTTAACTTCCGCTTTCCCGCGGATGCAGAGTGGGCCTTGAACACCATGAATTTTGATTTGATTAATGGAAAGCCATTCCGCCTTATGTGGTCTCAGCCAGATGACCGCTTAAGAAAGTCTGGAGTGGGAAACATATTCATCAAAAACCTGGACAAATCCATAGACAATAGGGCCCTGTTTTACTTATTTTCTGCTTTTGGGAACATTCTGTCCTGCAAAGTCGTATGCGATGACAACGGCTCTAAGGGTTATGCCTACGTGCACTTTGACAGCCTGGCCGCTGCCAATAGAGCCATCTGGCACATGAATGGAGTGCGGCTCAACAACCGCCAGGTGTATGTTGGCAGATTCAAATTCCCAGAAGAGCGGGCGGCTGAGGTCAGAACCAGGGATAGAGCAACTTTCACCAATGTTTTCGTTAAAAACATTGGAGACGACATAGATGATGAAAAACTGAAGGAACTTTTCTGTGAATATGGGCCAACTGAGAGTGTTAAAGTAATAAGAGATGCCAGTGGGAAATCTAAAGGTTTTGGATTTGTGAGATATGAGACACATGAGGCTGCCCAAAAGGCTGTGCTAGACTTGCATGGAAAGTCCATCGATGGAAAAGTCCTCTATGTAGGGCGAGCGCAGAAGAAAATTGAACGCCTGGCTGAGTTGAGGCGGAGATTTGAACGGCTGAGGTTAAAAGAAAAAAGTCGGCCCCCGGGGGTGCCTATCTATATTAAGAACTTGGATGAGACAATCAATGATGAAAAACTGAAGGAGGAATTTTCTTCCTTTGGGTCAATTAGTCGGGCCAAAGTGATGATGGAAGTGGGGCAAGGCAAAGGATTTGGTGTCGTCTGCTTTTCCTCTTTTGAAGAGGCCACCAAAGCAGTGGATGAGATGAATGGTCGCATAGTGGGCTCCAAGCCCCTGCATGTCACCCTGGGCCAGGCCAGGCGCAGGTGCTGAGAATAAGAATGATCAGTTTGTTTCAGCCTTAGTTGGTGCCTACTTAGTTTGGGCTCTTTTGTGATAAGGGGTTATTTTATGCTAATTAGCAGGTTTTTTTTAAAGTGAATTCTTTCTTTTAAAAAAATGCAAAACTAGAAAACTTTGTCCATTTTAGTAAAGAGCATAATTTCTAATTGGAAAATTGTCATTTTGTACTTTTTTTGACGTAATATCCTTAGAAATATGTAGAATGAAGTGTATTCCTCCACTTTTTTTTCCTTGAACAGTCGAGGTGAGGCAATTGATTGAGTATATTTCCCTTCTTATTTCAATAACACTCAATTTAATTTTTTTCATGTAAATATTGTCAACATGTTTCTTCTGAGTCTATCACAGTGAAAAGTTCTAACTTGCTTTTTAGAAGTCAGTAAGGCAGTGGAAAATATATGTGATCCAATTAACATCTGCACAATTTCACTTAAAATTATGCAAAATGAATGTTTTTTAAAGAAATGTGAAATTTCTTTTATTTATTTATTTAGATTCTTGTTTCATTTTTTAACATGTTGTGAGTATACTACAGACTTGATAGTACTTTTGACTAAATGTTGGGAGTGGTCATATTAACTTCTTGCCCAAAGTAAGCATATTGGTGTTTTCTGAAATGGTCACTTAGAAAATTAACACTTTAGGCAGTAGCTATTTAAGGTATGAATTGCATCTTAAAAACCTTTCCGAAGAGATGTGATATTTGAGTATACTTTCAGTACCACTCCTACTATTCATTTTTCTAAATTCTTTAGTACATACACTTGGTTCATGTTAAATTAACAAGAAAGATGAATAACTGCACTGAATTGCCTTTGCCTATAAATAATTTAATATTTTACCTTCAGCTTTTATCAGCTGTCAATATAAAAGGCAAATATTCCACAGAATACTGTTGGAAAACTTCTTGGAAGGACATCTTCTATTAAACTTATCTCTTGTAAATTCTTGAATGTATCCTTTTGATAATATTCACAGATGTTTCAGAGGTAAGGAATAGGTTGTCTCTTGGATTAAGTCATATGCCTTCAGCCATTATATGAGAACTGTGAAATCAGTATGGTTCTTCTTATGTCTTGACTACTTCAAAATTTATAAAAATGTTTTGTTCAATGTTGCAGTTACATTAATTAGCCTGTAATTTCTAAATTAGAGATTCTCTACATCTCACTTGCAGTTTCCTGTTCTCCTCATTGTCTGCCTTCCATTCGTACTACACTTATTTTTCTATTTTTTGTATTACCTTTTTAAAAATATATACCAATTCAAGTCCTTTTTGGAAGAAGAAATACCTAATTTATGTAAAATTTAAATAATTACTTTTTTATAATATGATTCACTTACACCACAGATTCAACTATTAGAATATGTTTTGTCTCTAACACACAAATCTTCATTTTCATGCATAGTACAAAGTAAATATATAATTTTGTTAGCACTTTTGTCAGTTCTTTAACCATAAAATAATGACGATAAGTTGTTTTTGTGTATTTGTTTATCTATAAATTACAGGTTTATTTATTTTCAAATATTTTCAAAACGGAAATCACTGTTTCTGTTGTTTATAAACATAACACATGTTCATTGTAAAAGATGTACACAATGCAGAAGGAAGTAAAGTTTCCACAGTTCAGAAATAACAATTAATATTTTCAATGTGTAAATATCTTTTCATAGCTTTTTTCCTATGTACACACAAGCATTTTGACAAAAAAAGCCATATTATATGTACTGCTCTGTATTTTTCATTCTAAACTGAACCATAATCATCTTTTCATGACAATAAATATCGATCTATATCATCATCTTAGTGATTGCATAGTATTCTATTGTGTTGACATATAACTTATCTATACAGTTTGCTATTGAATCTAACTTATCTGATTTTTAACAATTTACATGAGTGAACAATGCCATGATGAACATCCTTTGCTTAAAATCGTTATCAATTACATGACTGCAAAAAATGTCTATAATAAGTAAAAGCTTAAATATGATAGTAGAAATGTGCACATCATACTGATATGTGTATCAAAATTTTGGAATACTTTCAAGGTATATTCTGCATTTAGATTGATAAATGGAAAACTAGAAACTAATATTATTTTTCATATTTTCTGAGTCAACTTGCTTTACATTATTGTGATTCTTAACACACATGAAAACCGTGAAACTGCAAATAAACTTTAAAATATTTATATTGGTAATTATTTATCATATATAGTCTCCATTTGTTTTTACCCACTACAAGTTTTCAGTTAAATTTATAAACTTGAAATATCCGTGTTAGCCTGCATCCTTTACAAATGCTTTGATTTAATATAAATCTGGAAATGTATCTATAATGCAAAAATCATCAAACAAAAACATTTAATCTATTTTTGGAACAATGTATTTAAACTATTACTATTTTTGAAAAGCTAGCCAGTATACAGAAAAGAAGAAATGAAAGTATGCCTAAGTATGGATAAAATGCATATATTTAAGGCTCTGATAAACTTGAAAAAAAAAAACACTGTAAATTCCTTTGGTGAAAATCACAGGAAAGATATTCTCTATTTGGACATAAACACCAGGGTAGTTTTTCAATCCTGTACTTTTAAATTTTAGCTATATTTAATAGACTCATAGTAATGAAGCCTTCCAAAGAGAAGCAACACAATCTTTAATCAGTGACAAAGGATTTTAAAAAGCATTTTGCTCATCATTTCTTTTAGCACAAGATAATTGGTACAAATTAAATAGGTTAAGAATGGACCATTTAGTAAAAATTTTGTTGTGTTCTATTTAGCTTTTCAAAACAACCACTTGTACAAACTGTAAGTGTACCCAAGGAGAAGAAAACTAAAAATGCTGCTTTGTAATTGCAAGCCATCAGAGTCAAGGTTATTTTGAGTAGCCTTTTTTGTATAAGAAGTCAGCACATGTTGCTGCCTATCTAGTAATAATGAATAAGGAGAAAAATAAAATAGTACACATGTAAGCGATATTTTTAGACTAGTGGAGAAAAGCTGCAATTTGTTTTTTAAGGGGAGATGGAATGGAGTGAACACCCTCTTCATTTTTTTTTTTTTTTTTTGAGACGGAGTTTCGCTCTTGTTACCCAGGCTGGAGTGCAGTGGTGTGATCTATGCTCACCGCAACCTCGGCCTCCTGGGTTCAGGCAATTCTCCTGTCTCAGCCTCCCGAGTAGCTGGGACTACAGGCGTGTGCCACCATGCCCAGCTAATTTTTGTATTTTCAGTTGAGACGGGGTTTCACCATGTTGACCAGGATGGTCTCTATCTCCTGACCTCGTGATCCACCCACCTCGGCCTCCCAAAGTGCTGGGATTATAGGCGTGAGCCACTTCCCCGGCTGAATACCCTCTTCTGTGTAACTAAACAAATGATTCCTTGCAGCTTCTTGAGGGTTAATGTATCTCTCTTGGTTCAGGGAGTCATAGTAAGTTTTTAAAAATCCTCTAGCTACCATTGGAAATACGACAAAATAAAGGTCTGACGAATAAGTGGCCTAATTGAAGGGAATATTTAGAAATGTGTAAGTAAATGACTGCAGATAGATAAAACGTTTTTTTTTTCAGCACTTATGACAATACCTAGAATATAGTAGGCATTCCACAAATATTTGTTGAATGAATGAATTCGTAATCTGTGAATTATATCCCTCCATTTGTTTGCTTTTCAATTTCCTCAATGTTTGACAAAAGAAATGCGTTATTACAAAATAAGCCATTTGTGTTAAGGCCCATCCTATGAAGAAATAATTGAGAACTGATTGGTTACACAAACTGGTGATTATACATGGCGTTGGTTACATAGACTAGTGCTTACAGTGTTAATGTTTTCTCTATGCTTTCCTTCTCATGCTCTGTTTTTTCATTATTTTTGTGTTTCATACTTGATTGATGAGCCTATCTTCAACAGACAAAGCTTCTAGTAATTGGCATAACTTAAATAAAACAGTCTATTTGTAAAGCAACACTTTGTGTAAGTTACTGGGGTGCTACTTCGAGACCAATGCTATTTCACAAAGTATTGCTCTTGAATTGAACCATATGACCACAGTAATCCCTGAGGTACAAGAGCATGCTCATTTGCAGTGAATTAATTCTTACACATTTTAGGGTTTTGTTTACTGCCCATGAAATATAACTTAACAAATGATTCCTTGCAGCTGCATGAGTTAATGTATCCCTCTTGGTTCCAGTGAGTCATAGTATTTAAAACTCCTCTAGCTACCATTGGAAACAGGAGACTATAAAGGCCTGACAAATTCAAAGTACTAATACTAAAGCTATCATTCTTATAAAACATTAAAAAAACTAACTCCAAATACTTTCACCCTCAAAAGTCGCAGTCAGTTTCAAAATATCATCCATTTAGTAGAAAAGAAGATCAGTCTACTCACTAAATTTCTCATCAAAATCTGGGAACTTCACAATTTAGATTATTTAATTTAAAAAAGTGTTTAGTACTTTAGGGAGGCTGTAGGATAAGGGATGAGTGCTGATATTGCCTGACATGACTGTCTCTGTTCAGAGCTAATGTAAATGAAACACACCAGATGTTGGCATCTTTTGTATGAAAAAATAAGTCTTCTATACTGTAAACTAAATAATTTTACATCCTTTTGTGATTGAATTGAAACTTCTAAAGGGATAAATTATGCTTTTGAAAATCAATGACTTTACAAATCAGTATTTTAAAAAGTAATTTAAGTTAATTTTTATAGAATGACAATTTTTTAAGTCACCTGTCTTTGAGGATATTGAGCATACTAAATCCTTGAATAAAACAAACACAGAGAGGAATTTGCAAACATTTCTTTTTCAGTGTCTCAGGAAGCCTAGAATATATCAGTAAATGGTCTTAACTGCACAAAAATCTATCATTTATGAATGTTCATAAATAAGGAAATAGGTACCTACTTTAGACTTTTTGTCTCAAAGGGCAGCTTTATTACATTAGAGTAAAGATGGTTACAAAGCAACACAAGTCAGGATAATTTGTTTCCCTATTTATTGATGAATTTTTTTTAAAAAATAGGGGAGTTGCAGATTAACTCAAGAATAATTAAAAGAAAGGATGTACAGAAATAAATAATTTAAATGTTAGAAGCATAAACTAATACTAAAGACATTAAAGTTCTACCTGTTTTGATACTTAATTGAAGCAAAAACATCACAAACAGTTTGTATTTCAATTTGTATGGTTATTTTTATCATTGATTAGACTACTATAGTGACACTAAACCTCAGGAGTATTTCATTTGTAAGTGAATTTGCTTAAATAATTATTGGCACTAATCTTCTTCTCCCTACTGTCTTGCTTCCTTCACGGAATCTCAATCCCATCCTTGATGAATACTGAAAAATATATGAGGTATTTCCGATTTATGTAGTTTGTCTAAACATTACCTCAGAAATTTATCTGTAGCTATTACATGTGCATGTGTGTGATATTGTACAATTTGGTGAGATAAAGCTTCAGGACTTGCATGTTAAGTTGTACACGGTGGGAAACTTATCACCTGTTTAGATGTGAGTGACTGTATTTAGCTAAAGATATTATTTTTTTTAAACTGTAAATTTCATAATGATGCTAATTAAACCAATGACAAAACCATGAGGTCTGTTTGGACTTGTGGTTTCATAATGTATACATGCACTGGAGCATATGAATATCAAAGACTAGGGAATACATGTAGAAATATATATTGCTAATGTAGGATAAATTTGTGGTATGAAATCATACTCCAGGAATAACAAGAAATAATGCTAAGAGAAACTGTCCAATACTTCTGAAGTGTAACATAGGCAATGAAATTATCTGGTTGTTTTGTGGAGACAAACTACAATAATGTGAACCCTCTCAGTTAAAGAGTAAAAATATGTAGGAAGATACAGCTTCCTGAAACATATATTATATTTTGATATAAGTGAAACAAACCATGAAAGAATGAAAAAGTAGAAACTAGGTATGTCTCTTACTTTCATCTCCAAAATGAAAAACAGTTTTACTTTAGGCAGAATAATTTTCTCAGAATACTGAGTACTGTTTGTATTAAACTTTAGATTGTGAGAGTTGCATGTATATAATTTATTGCAATGTTCAAGGACAAAAATATCTCGTGAGTACATTTTAAGGTCACAAACTGGACTGGGAAACAGGACTACAACCTCCCCTCAAAAACAATTCTCCTCATAAATCTCATTTAAACTGTGTTTCTGATTCAAGTAATTGCTTGCTTGAAATTTTATCTGAAATCTGGGGCTAAGAACTTCGGGTTGTGACAATTATGTTTTAATTGATCTCAGGTCACGCATTTTTAGAGTATTGCTAACCTTGTCGGGTAAAACAGTTTATTCTTGCTATATATGCAAAGATTATCTATTGTTCAAGTTGTTGGATGAAATTTTAAATGTTTTTAAATACATGAAACAGTATGGAATCTGTCCCTAAAAAAATTCCTCAGCGAATAATTAAGGATATTATATTAAATAACTTGTCAGTATTAAGAATTCATTATTTAAAAAGAGAGGCGTTTCAGATCAATTGATTATACATTTTGAAATGCAAAAGAAAAATGAATTTTACAGTTGAAAAAAATGGCAAATGTATCTGTGTCAGATACTTGTTAATACATTCTCCTCAAGGAGGGAGCCCTCACAGACATTTGTAAATGTGATGATTAGATACAAAAGAATAAAAAGAAGTCATTGAAATCTCTTACAATAACTCTGAAAAAGGAGAATCATGTTTCTCTGTTGCACCATCAATGTAGATCCAAAGGAACAATGAAAATGTAATAAAGGTGGCAGAAAGAAAGGCTTGGCCCTTGGAAATATAAACTTGTGACACCCATTGAAAGTTCATTAGAAAGTATCAGTACTTAATGCTAGAAGTTGTCTCAGAAGATAAATCACTGCTTTCTTTTTTAATTTCATATGTACTACCTAAAAGCTCCAGAACTTCCTAGATCAAGGTATTAAAGCAATAATTTTTAACTTCTAATAACAATGATTCTGAAATGTGTTAAAATGGTTTGATTTTTAAAGCTCCCTATGTTTTCTTGTTTGTACTCAGTTAGATGCCCAAAATTTGCTCTTTCCAAGGTGCATTGGTAAATTTTTAAATTTACCATGGCACAAATGGTAGTTCACACCTATTAAAAACTCAAGATGTGAATGGCAATTGGGCTGGAGGACTGTTCTAAATATAGTCAAATTAAAATCTTTGTGTTTGTAAGGAAATTGGATGGACAAATAGATCAATGGATTGGTGAATGTGTGGGTGGATGCATGCATATATACCTACATGTATATATAAATAATAATAAAGATGATATAGTAAGGGAGATAAGAACAAATACAGGGATCCCAAGAATGGCAATGCATCAATTATCATATGGGCTCAAATTAGGAACTACAAACCTCTTAGTCCAAAAACAAAGCTTTTGTTCCCAAGCAAGTCCGTGGTCCAATAAAGCTGATTGGACAGGTGGAAAGAACCACAGGCAAGTGTGATCCCTGTAGCAATTCACTCCAGCAAGATCTTTATGATGAACTAATATTTCCCAGCATGCTGGTGGGGAGGCACTGGCCCACATTTGGTTAAAAGACACTTAAAAAAAACCTGTTCAGCATTTTTGTGTCTCTCAAACTGTGGTTCAATGTGTATTAAAATCAACTGGAGTATTTATTAAAATTTGGATTCCTAGGACTCACCCTTGGCTAACTGAATCAAATTTGATGTAGTAGTTGTGATGTTGAGGTGAAGAACAGAAATCTACATTTTTTTCTCATAGCTCCCAGGAGATTCTTATGCATACTTTATCTACAACAGGAGTCAGCAAATAGTTTATATAAAGGTCCAGATAACAAATATTACAGCCATTGCAGGCCAAGGGGAAACGTCGAGGATGTTATGCAGGTTCTCAAATAACAAGAAAAAATGCATTTCCACAAATGTTAAATTTGACAAAATTCAAAATATAGTGATGATATTGAGAAGTAAAGAATACAATAATAAAATTCTACTAATGAAGTTGAGAGGGTTATATTTCAATTAAGGTTCAAAGTTAATGTTCTCAATAAACAAATCAATTGTAAATGTGTTCACCTGTAAAAACCTTTTTTAACTGTGACCATAGAGAAACAAGTAGGGGCCCAGATTTGACCTGTGTGCTCTCATTTTCCAACTTCTGACTGTTCCACAGGCTTTTCTTAGTTTCTGCTGTTATAACAAAATACCATCAACTGGGTAGTTTATAAAAAACAAAAATGTATTTCTCACAGTTATGGGGATTAAAAGCCCAAGATCAAGGCGGATTAGGTGTCTGGTGAGGGCCTATTGATCATAGACAATACCTTCTCCCTGCAGCCTTACCTGGTGGGAGGGGCAAACGAGTTCCCTTGGACCTCTTTTATAAGGACACCAATTCTATTCATGAGGACCTCACCCTCTTTCTGTAATCACCTCTCCTCTGTTCTTACCTCTTAATGGCATCACTTGGGAGGTTAGCATTTTAACATGAATTTTGGAAATACACAAACATTCCCACCATAGCAAGCTAAAGGGTAGAATATATTTAATGAATAAAACTATTTAAAAATATAATTACAAGCATCTTGTAATAATCTCCTCACACTCCAAACGTATTCTTCTTTCCTTATATATTTTTCATCTATGTAAACGTCAGCTTTTTTTGGCTAAAAGCCTTGGAGTTTTTTTTTTTTTTTAACTCTTTCTTCTTCTCATGCTCCCCAAATCCAATCTGTCAGGAAATGATGGCTAAGTTTTCAAAATATATTCAAAATCTTAAGATGTTTTGTCACCTCTGTTGCTGACCTCCCAGTCCAAACTGCCATCACCTTTAATTCTCTAATGTAAGTTAGTTATGTAGGGTATTATGTAGCCTGTTAATGTAGGCTGTTTATTAAGGTAGATTATTTTGGTAGTCTCCTAACAGATTTTCCAGCTCTTCTTGTTTTCTTCCCACAGTCTATTCTACACAGAACTACCAAGGAGAATCTTAACAAGTCATATCATGTAATATCTCTGCTATAAATGATCAGTGGCAGCCTACCTCATATTCAATGAAGTTCAAAGTTCTTATTGTGACCTTGACTAAATCTCCTACTGCATGTCCCCTCCCTCATGCCACTCTTGCCACACTGTCACTTCAATGTTCTCTGAAACATCAAGCACATTCCTATCTCAGCTCCTTTGTTCCTGCTCTGTCCCTTTGCCTGGGACTCTGTTTTCTCATTGTATTATTTCACTCAGATCTCTGCTAAAGTATCACCAAATAAGGGTTTTCTTCAAACCCTGTACTAAATTGCAACCCCCCTTCCAAAACTCTTTATTACTCTTACTTAACCTACTTTCTTTTTCTTCATAGTATGAAAAAATATCCAATGTGTCTTATGTTGATTTGTGTTTTTGTCCCCCACCATACTATCAATTGAAAGTATCCTTCATTTGATCAAAGACTTCGTTCACAGCTGCATTCAAGTACCTGGGAGAGTGGTTGATAGTTAATGATGACAAATAAATGTTTATTTAATAAATGAATCGCATGACATGATAGGATGGAACATGACAAGAAAGAGCAATTATTCTCTCATATACTATTCACAAAATGAAGCAGAACGCATTGTACTAAAAGGCAGAAAATAGCAACAGCAAAAGAAATTTTTTTTTTTTACTTTTCTATTTTTTGGATATTCCAAATTATCTTTAGTGAAAATATTTTATAGTGGATAAAATTGCTGAACTTCAGAAAATCTTTAAAATTAATGAATAAACAAAACATTAAAACTTAATGAATTTAACTATGTTAACATTTTACTCCTGTATTTCTATTAACCAAATATAGTTTTGAAGGCAAACCTGGAAAATATTCACACCAGTTATACGAAATGAATTTGTTCCTTATTTATCTTTATATAAAGAGGTCACACAAACCAATACAAGAACACATGGGCAAAAGTAGTTTTTTGTGAAACATAACAACAGACAACTACAAAAGAACAAAAAAGGATAAAACAACTAGATGATAAACATACGACAATGATAATGTCTAAAGTAACTAGCTAAGATGAAATTTTAGTGAGATACTATTTTCACCCATGAAATTAGTAATAGTGAAGAAAGTGTCAATATTGGTGAAGCGACAGTTAAAACAGGCATTCTCGGGTATTGCTTATCGGAGTTTAAATTTATAAAACCCTTTTGAAACTATTTTATTAAATAGTGCTATGTTTCAGTATCTTTAAAGTTGTTCATAACTTTTTTACAAGTGATTATCATCTGAAAACTCATATTAGAATGGAATATTACATTTTCAAACCTCATTAAAGATTTTTGGAGTAATCTTCATGCCTCATTGTTCTTCTATAGCCATGCCCCTACTCCACCTTCATGCCACAACATATGCTAAAAAAAAGTGCATTCTGTTGGCAAGTCTATTACATGCCAGACAAACTCATTATTCTTTATATATAACATCCTTTTTTCCTATCCACTTTTCTCAAGTAAGTAATCTACCACAGACATGAGATCATAGAAGGTATATAGCACCTATTTGTTAATCAAATTATTGGAAATACACATTTGGTTCTCTTCCTACCATGAAATTATTTTCTGCTATTAGAAATAGAGGATAACATCCAAAGAGAAAAGAGAACCAAAGTAGTTATCCCTGACCAACCCAGAACCAGGAGCTTTACCTTGATCTTAATCTTTTCTCTAGATGGTGTCCAACTTATACCAAATATCAATCTAATGCTAAAAATAAGTGTCTTTTTGCACACGTGTGTGTGCGTGTGTGTGTGTGTGTATTTGGTCTTGTATTTTTGTGTGTTCAGGGAGAAGAAAGATTATCAGAATTGTCTGGTGAATGTAATATAAGTAGGTAAACCAGTTATAGGAGTAGAGATATTTTCCAATATTATCTGACTTATACAACCTCAGCTTTAACTAACTCAGAACAGAAAAAGAAAAGAAAGTGCAAATTGAAAGGCATCACCAAATAAAGTATATTTGGAAGAGAATAAAAGTGTTAAAGAAAGACCATTATTAAAAGAAATACTTTGTTTTTTGACCTATTATAAACAAAAAAAGAATATTCTATATAATTCTCCAAGAAGAACAAGGGTAGAGATAATAGAGAGGGAGGAAGATGTAGATGTCAAGCTCAATATATATCTGTAGTCACTTGTAAAATGAATGGTTGAACCAACAGAGCAACTGTTGTTAAGTAAACAAAGCAAGCATACAATTAATCTAATTAAAGGAATGGCAAGAACTGAGAGAAATGATTAGATCTGCTTCAAATTAAGAAGACAACTTTGGCAAATTTTTTCAGCTATCTAAAGGAAATTTATGTAATAAAGTATCTAATGTTTCTTTTTAAATCTAAATCAATTTCCAAAATATATTCTATTCTAGTATCTAATATTCCTTTTTTAAATGTAAGTCTATTTCTAAACTGTATTATATTCCCAAATTTTTATTAGTGATAGGTAAAATCATTTCAGTGAATGTAAAATATTGGTAATTTTATTTCTTTTTAATTTCAAAAACCACATCTCTATGTTTCCCTTTATATTAAAAAACAATCATACATATAATGGATGTTGCTTTTATCACCAACCAGAATAGGATATGCAGTCTTGCCTTCTGAGCCATTCATTCTTTCTTATCTGGCAGTGTGTTTGACAACAAACACAGTATACAATTAAACTCAGATTTTGTGTAAAAGCATTAGGTTGTAGCCTGCGGTAAGGCAGTCACAGTGCTTTTAACTCCTTGAACCAATTTAAATTATGATTCACTTTCTCTTATCTGTGAATAAAATATTTGGATCATTTGCAGGATAGGGAGATAATCATCATCCTTTAGCAACTGAATAACAGTATTCATAAAATGTAAGGATGACCAATAACATATACGTATTTTTCCCCAGGATTAATTCTAAACCTTTAAACATGAGTCTATAGATTTTTGTCTTTGGAACAGGTCTAGAAATCTTCAGTTTCCTAACATTAAATGTGTGTGAGAAAGCTCTACTGCTTTAAAATTATTCTAATAGGGAGAAGATGAGGCAACTACCTAAATAATTTACATATGTACTCAAATCAATTTTTAACTTATGTTACCCTTGTAAAAATAGTACCACCCTCTCTGAAATCACATCCTTATACAATAAGCTTTTCGTTCCTTACCTCTATCTTACTATATTAATGTAGGATTGGTGCCTAGATCAGAAAGGCACTTATAACTACTACCGTTTCATCCTAAAGGAATTTCCAAGCTCTGTTCCTTTTAATGGTAGCTTGTAGTTACTATGTATCTATATACCTATTTGCTTTCACAGATACCTACATAGACTGTATAAGTGTATTCTAAAAATGCATACATGTAAAAAACAGCCCAATTTTCAGAAATTTCAGTATTATCTAAAAATTTAAAAAATTGACATATGCAGGTATAATTGAGAAAGGCTAATTAAAAACAGTAAAAATAAAAAGGTTAATAGGCAAAGCACTTCTTGGTTAGCAAAGAGTTCATAAAGAATGAAATAAGTCATACATTTGGTGATATGAAACATAGACTGTTTTATTAACTTGACTGGTTTGTAATTCACTGCATTTCAAATCAACATTAATGGTGTACCATATGTCTGAGGTAGTTCAGTAAGTCATAAATAAATAGTTAAATGAATATCTGTACAAACTAATAAGAGGTAAAATGGTCAGAAAAAATAAAACTATCATTATTCACAGAATATACTATTTTATAAGTCAAAAATAAAAATAAATCTGCAAATAAACTCAGGATGAAAATTGGATTTCGGATGTCTGCTAAATACAAGCACAATGTAAAGTTACTTGTCTTTCTTTAAAAAATTAGAAATTTTTAATATTTTATATAATCCCAAAATATCAAATAAGTAGAAAAAAAAGAACAGAAAATTAGAAAACTTTTCAAACTTTATTGCTAGTTGTTTAAAAGAGACCGAAATAAATGAGAGAAGTACAATGTTTATAAATTAAAGACGTGAATTGTAAAGGCCAACTATCAAAAATTTGATTTATAGATTTAATTTCGTATCAGTAAAATTTCCAACCATATTTCTTGTGGATAACTTCATGAGCTGACTCTAAAAGTTATGTGAAAATTCAAAGGCCGAGTATAGTCAGAATACTGTTGCAAAAGAACATGAGGGTAAAAATAGCTCTGCAAGATATCAATAATCATATAAACTTATCATTAAGATTACTACAAAGCTGTAGCAATTAATGTGGTGAGTTAATTATTGGGCACTACAGCTCAATAGAACAGAAAAGAAATCACAGAATATCACTTTCACACACTTACACATGGAAACTTGATTTATGAACAGAGGTTGCAGTGATCAAGAGATGTAATAAGAAGGCTTTTTAAAATTAAATAAAGGATGATAGAATAATATTAAAGTGTAAAAAATAATTGGATACCATACATCAAATGCAAACATCAATTCCAGGCGTATTAAACACCAACATTTGTATGAAAAAAAACAACAAAGCCATTTAGAGACAACGTTGGAGATTTTTATGACAATATAGAATATTTGAGAAATAAAAATAAATTAAATTTAAAACTTTTATTTATCAAAAAAAAAAGAACATTAACATATAAGCCACAGAGTGAACACAGATATTTACCATGCCTATAACCAAGAATATACAATAAACCTGTGTAGATTAAAAAAAGAACAGGTAACAATGCCAATTTTTAAAAATGGGTAATCAACTTGAATGAAGCTTCACAAGAAGAAAATCAAAATGAACAATAACCATATGAAGAAGTGCTCAACCATATTCATGATCAAGAAAATACAAATTAACATCTCAGAGTGATTAACACCACTAGAATAATGAAATTTCAAATGTCTAAATTTTCTAACCTGTGATTTAAATGTTCTCATCCATTCTGATTAAAAACAGGTAGAGTGCTATTAAAAAGGTGAATTTATTTAATCCAATAAGAATCATCTAAAAAATGATAAAGTAGCATTCTTATTGGTGAAATATTGCAAACAATCCCTTTAAGATGGGGAACTTCATATCCTGCTGGTGAGAGTATAAGCTTGTAAGACCACATTGGAGAATAATTTGGAAATTATCTAATAAATTGAGGGAAATCATATCCTACCACCCAGCAATTTCACTACTCCTTTTATGTGGGGTACAGAAACAACCAGAATGAGTAGAGCTCGGCATTTGCCTTATTCGAAATTGGTTTGAACAGTTGGCCGCCATTGTGAGGCAGCTTTAGGCTAAACTTCCTTTAACAATTCCCTCCTTTTTTATGACCCTCTTAGTTTTGATAGACCAAAACTTTAAGCATTCATGTCACTCTGTCACCAATATAAATGTACTTATTTGTATTCAAATTCCAATGGGAAATAGCAAAACAGTGGATTTTGTAAGGTAGGGACAAAGACTTTGGGTGATTTGTTTTTAAAGGTTTAGAGAAGAGGTGATCTGTTGTGCTGTCATCTCTTATTTACAGGAGAAAAACAAAACCTAATCTGTTTTTGGATTGATGTGTTTTGCAAAGTTTTAGTTTGGTTATATCACATTTAGCATCAATGACTACTTTTGTTTGGTTTAGTCTGCTGGGGTCTAGTACATGAGCCCAGTCCAAAACAATGGCTTCCCATAATTTTGTTTAAAAATTCTTGGGTTTTGGTAAGGTTCTCATTTAGGTGATAGTGTAACCAAAATGTGGGCCATTAGTGTTACTCAGTTACTATCATTTTGGGTTCCTGGCCTCAGCACGTCATTGATGAGTTATGGTACCCTCATGGTCACACATCTTTTTTCAATTTATGTCATTACAGTCAAAGAGAAACCTTGACATTCTAGAGATGACTGCATGCAAATGTTTAAAACTTTTGCAAGAATAAAGCACACAAGGCTATTAGGAAGATAATACCAAGAGTTTGGAGCATGCACACTACCCTGGATCTCCTTGAACCAAATCAACTAAAATCAAGTAGATCAAAGAATGAGCTATATAGAATACACTTCTTTTAATCAAGCAGCCTGTTCATTGATCCCCTGTAACCGAACCTCTAAAATACTTGATGTATTCCTCCTTGTGCAAGTAGAAGTATCAATAACTGCACAGCCACTTATCTGTTTAGCCATTAAGTAAACTAGAGCAATTATATTATTTGCACAAGTTTAACAACAGAATTTAAAATATGCTGTGTGATCATAGCTTTTACAGTATAATCTACTATACAAACTTATGAGGGATACATTTCTAATCATTGTTTTATTTCCTCTAAACCATGAGAAAAGAGGCCTAACAAATGACGCCCATCCAGAAATCTGAAGGCCTTCTGAAAATGTTCTCTTTAATCTATGATGTAAGTTAAGAGGAGTGGACCAATGTTATATTTCTGACTGATTATAAAGCAACAAAGCTATAATTTCACATCCACATTGGCCCTTCATATTTTAGCTATCAAGGCATATGGTTGTCCATGTATAAGGTTGGCTAAAACATCCTGCACAAATAAAAGTATGCCTTATGAATGAACAAGAGGGACCACATTTTCAGTTCTTTTGTTTGTAGAGGCATAAGCAAAGGAAAATAATGAGAAATAAGATTTTCATGATAGCAGAGAAGTACTGATCTGCAATCTTGGGATAAAACCAGTCCACGTCTGGTATGCCATCTGCTTCTAGGGAGAAACCTCCCTGGTTTCCTTTACCTTAAGATCTCCAGTCAACATACAGTTTCAAGTGTTAGGAAGGGTCCTTCTGAGTTGTGAGATACCAACCCCAAGTTTCAGGGTTCTGAAGTTTGGCTGCAGTGTGAATGGCAAGATCAGTCTTTCTCTGATGTCATTCTCAGAAGACCCAATATCCAGGTTCTAGATTGTGAACGGTTTGAATGTGCTCAGTCAGTGGACCATGAAAAGCTTTCTTTATCTGGTGAAAATACAATTTGGCACACCGCATTAATGCCCTGTAGCATTTAGTTATACCAGAGCTTAGAAGTAGAAGGTACCTAAGTTTCTACTATTAGGTACAGAGGACTTCCAATGACTATTTAACAAGATATCAACTTACCTTTCCATAGGAAGTGAATCTGTCATTAGTCTACAATACCTCTGATGAAGGGCAATTCAGTTAATTCAGCTAGCTTTGCTTAATGCTATTGCATCTGCAATACCTTATTTAATTGTTTTACAACTTTTCTAGTGAAACAAGTACTTCTATCACTAGATATTTCTTCAGGAACATCCCATGAGGAAAGCATATTTCCTAATAATGTTTCAGCTATCATTATAACATCAGCCCTCTTGTGAGGGAAAGCTTTTATATAAACAGAAAACATGCATTGAAAATTACAGTGGAAAGAAATCCCTCTATATATGTATACATGGCTCATCAAATATTAGAGATGTACCTGAAGTTTGATTGTTTTCCCAGGATTATGGGTTTGACAAACCAAACAATGGTCAAAAACCACTTTAGCAATTTAGAAGTTACTATATACATATACTATATACAAATGAAAGAGATAAGATGATTCAAATTAAATATATATATTTTTAGATATATATAGTGACTTCTAAATATATATATATTTAATTTGAAGCATCTTATCTCTTTCATAATGAGTCATGGAATGCAGAGCTTTTAATAGTGAAAGCTTTAAGGACTCAGAAAAGACCACACAGAGTCATCCAGTTTCTCTGTGAGTCCACACTTAATATAGGACTTATATCTTAAAAACAAATTTTGTTTCTCCAATTTAGGTGTACAGTGTTTATCAGATGGGTTATCATAGATAATTTGACTTGGATCATGAAGTTTATTAAAACTGAATATCCAAATATTTTCAGTACTGGTAGATTTACCATAAAAATCTAGCAAAGTATTTACTTGGTATTCAATTAATTTTTGTTTTGCGGGCATTAGCAGTATTACAAACGAGTCAGTCTTTTTATTAGAGTTAGGGGAATTGTTACTCAGTCCAAATGATATAATCCTAAAGTTATCTGAACCTTGTATTCAAGAGTATTTGTCAGGGTCCTTTCCACCCTTTCATGAACATCCCTAAAAATACAATACTCTAGGATTTTACATGTTTGTAAAGTTTTCAAAAATTGCATCAGAATTAAGTGATTCACTGTGAAAACAAGTTAAAATAAGCATAAAGACACAAATGCCAAGAAAATTTTGTTATTTTGTGGCCTATAACAATTTAACATAAATAATTACAACTGATAACATGTACCAAGACATCATAACTTTAGGAATCATTTACAATTTTGGAACACATATTAATAACATATTCAATACAATACATCTCAATGAAGGTTAAACATCTTTTCTTATTTTACAATGCTTTACAAGTAACTTAATGTATCAAATAATGCTTTTTAGTTCTCCATTGGATGCTGCAGAGGCCCTCCGTAACATTCTGAAGTTAAAGATTAAAAAAACAAAAGACTTAATTTTGTAGTTGAAATCTGACTTTGGGAAGCTTGTCAAATATGTCAAAGGTTTAAAATACTTGCCAAAAACATGTCTTAAAATAAACTAAATTTGGTCCAAGGTTGTCTAGGTACTTTGAGCTCCTATGCAGCAAACTACAACCTAACTTCATATATAAACAAACAGCAACTTAATTTAAGGATATATTCTAGTAAGGAGTAGCTAAATTCCAGCCAATCATAACAGCCAAACTTCAGCCAATCACAGGCTACCAACTGATCAGATCATGTACATAAAAATCGAAGATCTCCTTACATCATGCTTAAATAAGGCAAATGCCAAGTTGTAATCAATCAATCTGTTTCTGTATGTAACCTTCTTTTTATGTCTATAAATATTGCCTGCCCATGTTGTTGGACATTTTCTGAACCTCTCCTGGTTCTACATGATGCCCAATTCATGAATTATTCTTTGCTTAAATAAACTCTGCTTAATTTAACTTGTTGAAAGTTTTCATTATAACACAGGGAATGGTAAGTATATTATTCAAGGATGTGTGAATTGGCAACAAAGCTATAAAGAAAGTAAAGAGACAATTTTCACCAAAAAAAAAAATAGAAGTGAATCTTTAATGGAGATAAAAACTTTGTGATCAAAAAGACGCTCTATTTCCTGAACTTAGTTATGGTTGCTGGATGTTCATTTTATAATCAAATGCTAAACTATACAGATGTTTTATACAGTTTTCATATATGCATTTTACTTCACAATAAATGTGTTTAAACCAAAAAAAAAGTTCCAGTTCAATGTATTACCAAGATTTATCCTAGCCAATAATCTTGATACATAGCTTTTGAACATTCATGTCTTTTCAGAAACACAAAAGAGGTTTTATTTCTAAGACAATGAATTGGAGGCATTATTAGCATGCCTTTCCCACTTGGGAAGATAAAATGGTGTGTAGAGATGCATGTTGTGAACGTTTTTTTCAAGAAGCAACACAAGAACTTAACAGAAAACGTGAAAGAAACCACAGACCCTTTGCTGAAAGCAGCAGGCAGGAGCATACACCATAAACCACGCAGAAAACTATGAGTTTGCAGAGCGTTGAAGTGGGAGAGACTCCCTTCATGACACACAATTTCATAGGGAGGCTAGGTAACCCAGGCCATGGTGTAATGCTTTAACCCTACCCAGTACTAGAGCTGATTTATTGAGCACGTGAAGTATATGGAGCAGCATCAGGACATGCTTTGCATGTCCTCCAAGATTCCAGTGGTGATGGAGAAAAGCCACTCCTGATCTTACCTCACAGAGGACCCTGTGGAAGTCTGCCAGCTAAATCAGGCTGTGATTCTAGGTTGAGAGGCGTTCTCGATCAAAATTTGTGATATATTCTTGAGTGGGGATAAATCCTCTTGGCTAGAACCAAGGGGCTAATGGGAAGTGTTCCATAGCCACAGGAGCAGAAGCTGAGTAAACTTGCTTCCTGGTTGAACTGAAAGGGGCATGACTTGAAAGCCATTGCTTTTGACTTGGTACAGAAGGTTTATGGTCTGGGGAAGTTTTGAGTTCTAAGCGAAGGCTGCCTGTTTGCCACATAGCTGCAGCTAGCAAAAAAAAAATGTGGATGTGGAACCTGCCTTGCCATGTGCATGGAGATTGAATGGGTCTTACTGCTACCTGCTACTCTCTGCTCCCTGTGTTGATGCTTTTGTGGAGCAGAGACAGCTGTATTCTACCCTAGAACATTACTCCAGTGGCCAGAGAACTTCCATCTGATTCTTATTGGGGCAGCTGTTTGTATCCAAACATAGGGAACAAGAATGTGGACTTGCCTGACTCAGCCCCATCTTGGCTTTTTCCCTCTGTACACCCTAGTAGCATAACACAATGGCCAGTGACTTTTGGGAACTCCCTGGCTCCAGCCATTGCCTAAAACACCAGAGTGCCTCCCTTGGGTAACATAAGGTAAACACAAATCCCATGACTGCCATTGTAGCTGTAACTCCTCTGTACCACCTCCTGGCTGAAGGCCAAGCTCAAGAGTTAGAAAACTTTTTCACGACCTCAGCTATCAGAATTGCCTGCATCATACTGGATAATCAGGAGGTCTTGAGTTTGGCCATGTGCCCAGTACATTATTATTAAAGCTGGCATTTAAGAAAGCCAACACATAAGGCTATTTATAACCAAGGAAATCTCACAGAGTCTACATCATTTCCCTCCAAGCCTCAACAGAGCTGCTGCTGGTACCCATTCTAGGAGACTAGAGGACAGGCTAAATAACTAGATCCCTTGCAGACATTCTCCAAAACCAGCCTGAAGTGTGGCAGCTCTACTAGGTAGCTGCACCCAGAGGAGCAGCAGCATTCACAATAGTCTGGTCCTCAGGATTGCTACTCTTAGGAAAAGAAGATGTATATCACATTAAGGGAAAATCCAGTGGGACAAAAGAGACCATACTGTTATCTTTGAGGCCCTGAACTTTCCACTTGTGGGAAGTTTCTTCTCATAGGCACAGGTGCATTTCTGAGCTCAGTGGAGAAATTCTGCAGGTCTAACCCAACAGTTAGGCAGCCCTGGTGCTCATGAAGGGTCTTGGGGAAGGACACTGCTTTTTTCCTCCTCACCCACTACTATGGACACAGATGGGGCTTCTCAGATGGAAGCTAATCATGGCTACACCTGCAGACAGCCTTTCTGGAACATTTCAGGATGACTGCATCCCCACAGGAGGCGTGCACTCCAGGTTCATGCTTGCACAAGAGGTAGAGTCAAAATCCCTCTCTACATGGAAAGATCATAGCTGAAACACTGGGTCAGGAAAGTGACTTGAAGGTGGATTACTGTCCAGTTGGCCTGGAAGAGAAGCTGTGGCAACTCTCTCCCTACCCCGTAAAAAGACTTCTGTTCGTTTTACTGAGAGTTTCCCTGATTTCCACTGTCAAAACCAGGACATTGACCCACCATTCAGATTTTGCATTTACCCATCTGCTTTAGCCATAGCCAGGTTTTACTCATGGACACCTCCTACTTTCTTGAAGGCTGAACTGTTTAACCCTGTGAATGATATATGGGGGATTTTTTTAAAAAAACACACCACTTGATGAGATAAGCATCATGAGACTTCTTCTATTCCAGTGGCACAGGAGAATGAACCTGCTCACACATCCAGCACGTTGCTACCATAACTACCATCTGTGAAAGCCATTGCTCAAAGATTCTCCATAAACAAAGAACAAACACAGAATCTGTCTCTGAAATCAACTAGAGCCAAAGCTAAGTGACAATAAACTGTAAATATTAAAGTCATACTCTCTAAAAGAGAAAAAAAAAGGAAAATCAGTCAAAATAAAAATAAATTTAAAAATAATTAGAAGAACCTTTCAATCCAAATGAGAAGAAACCAGAAAAATATTCCTGGTTATATAAAAAAAAAACAACAACAGAGTTCCATAAGACCCAAAAGATCACACTAACTCCAGAAGTGGATACAAATCAAGATGAATTTTTTGAAATATCAGAAAAGGAATTCAAAATTGTATTACATTATTCAAGGAGACAGAAAAGAAAGGTGGAAAAAAAACAACATTTAAAAAATTTAAAAACAGTTTAGAATGTTAATAAAAAATTTTCTGAAAGTATAGAAATTTTAAAGACAATCCAATTAAAACTTATGGAAATAAAAAGACACATTTGGAATACTGTAAAATGCATTAGAAATTTGTAATAATAGACTATACCAAGGAGAAGAAAGAATTTTAGAGCTGAAATCAAGGCTTTTTAATTAACTCAATCATACAAAATGTAAGAAAAAATTAAAATGAATTGCAAAATCTTCTAGAAATATAAAATTATATAAAACAGACAAATCTAAGAATCATGGGTGTTCCTGAGAGAGAAAAACAACCCAAATTTTGAAAAATCTATTTGAGGAAATAACTGAGGAAAATTTCCCTTACCTTGCTGGACTTAGACATCCAAATACAAGAAGCTCAAATAAATCATGGGAGACTCATTGCAAAAAAGAAATCACCAAGGCATATAGTAATGCTATCTAGTTAACAGAAAGGAGATAATTATATCAGCATTGAGACAAAACCATCAGTAAATCTGTAAATAAAAACCTATAAGACAAACAGAAGACTTCTCATCAGAATTTTTGCAAGCCAGAAAAGACTGGGGCCTATCTTTAGTCTCCTTCTTAAACAGAAGAACTGACAGCCAAGAATTTTGTATGCAGTAAAATTGTTTCATAATTGCAGGAGATATAGTCTTTCTTAGAAAGCAAATGCAAAGTCAATTTGTCAATATTAGACCAGTCCTACAAGAAATGCTAGAAGGAGTTCTAAAACTTGAAACAAAAGTTAATACACACTGGAATATAAACTCCTGGAAGCATAAAAGTCATAGGCATTTAGAAAGATAACATAATGACTAAAACAAAGGCACTAGGTAAAAATTAACATGATGACTAGAACAGTACCTCACATCTCAATATTAATGTTGAATGTAAATGATCTAAATCCTCCACTTAAAAGATACAAATTGGCAGATGAATAAAAAATTAAAAATAAAACAAATATCTGCTGTCTTCAGGAGACACACCTAACACAAAGATTCTTATGGACTCAAGGTAAAGGGATGAAAATACTATTTCATGACAATGGAAAACAAAAGCAAGCAGGCATA
The DNA here is from genome assembly GCA_963574635.1 of Cheracebus regulus. NCBI lineage: Eukaryota > Metazoa > Chordata > Mammalia > Primates > Pitheciidae > Cheracebus > Cheracebus regulus. The sequence goes on along the minus strand of CAUYQU010050750.1, from coordinate 20,803 downwards.
TCTATTTTTATATCAGATACAACAGACTTTAAAGCAACAACTATTTAAAAGGCAAAGAAGAGTCATTACATATGGAGAGAATAATCAATTCAACAGGAAGACATAACAATCCCAAATATAAAGGTGCTTAATATATATTTGGAGATCCTAGATTCATAAAACAATTACTAGTAGATCTAAAAAACAGATAGCAAAATAATAACAGTGAAGGACTTCAACACTTTACTGGCACCAATTGACAGATCGTTGAGGCAGAAAGTTAACAAAGAAACACTGAACTTAAACTGTACTCTAGAAAAAAAAATGGACCTAACAAAAATGAACCTGGCTTATCATTATCACACAGAGCATTCATTAAGACAGACCAAATTATAGTCCACAAAATAAGTCATAATAAATTTTTAAAAACTGGACAAATTTCAAGTATATTCTGAGGCCACAGTGGAATAAAACCAGAAATCAATTTCAAAAGGAACCCTCAAAACCATACAAGTAAATGGAAATTAAACAATCAGAGGCTGGGCATAGTGGCTCATACCTGTAATCCCAGCACTTTGGGAAGCCTTGGCAGGTGAATCACTTGAGGTCAGGAGTTCAAGACCAGCCTGGCCAATATGGCAAAACCCAGTCTCTACTAAAAATACAAAAATTAGCCAGGCATGGTAATGCATGCCTGTAATCACAGCTGCTCAGGAGGCTGAGGAGTGAGAATCTCTTGAACCGCAGGAGGCAGAGGTTCCAGTGAGCTGAGATCATACTATTTCATTCCAGCTGGGGCAACAGAGCAAGACTCTGTCTCAAAAATAAATAAATAAATAAATCTACTCCTAAATGATTTTTGAGTTAACAATAAAATTAAGACAGAAAATAATTTTTTTTTCAAAGTGAATGATGACAGTGACAAAATTTATCAAAATCTCCAGAATATAGCAAAAGCAGGACTAAAAGGAGAGTTTGGGGAACTGAACAACTATATTAAAAAGTTTAAAAAATTACAAATTGACAACTTCACATCACACCCTAGGGAACTGTACAAATGAGAACAAACACAAAGCTAGGGAAAAAAAGAATGAAGGAAAAGAAATAATAAATAACAGAGCATAACTAAATGAAATTGCAAACCCACAACAACACAAAAGACCAATGCAACAAAATGCTGGCTCTCTAAAAAGGTTAACAAATTGATAGGCCACCAGCTAGATTAATCAAAAAAAGACCAAAGGTTCAAGAAAGATTGATTAGAAATAAAAACAGACAAATTACCACTGCCACGAATAAAATACAAAAAAATCATTTGAAACTACTATGAAAACCTCTATGCAAACAATCTGGAAAATTTGGAGGAAATGGATAAATTCCTGGAAGCATAAAACTCCATAGCTTGAATCAGGAAGACATAGAAATCATAGCAAACAGTGAGATGTAATCAATTTAAAAAGAAAAGCTCAGGGCCAGACAGATTCACAGCCAAATTGTACCAGACATTCAAATAGAAATTGGTACAATTCTACCGGAAAAATTCCAAAACATTGAGAAAGAAGAAATTCTCCCTGACTCATTCTATGAAGCCAGTGTCACCCTGACACCAAATCTAGGAAAGAACATAATAAAAAAAAATTACAGAATAATATCCTAGGTGAATAAAGCTTTTTGAAAAATCCTGAACAAGATACTAGGAAACTAAATCCAACAGCATAATAAAAATATATTTAAAAAAAAAATTCACCATGATCACATGGGTTTTATCCAAAGAAATGCAGGAATGGTTGAACATATGCAAGTCAATAAATGTGATTCATTACATAAAGGAAATTCAAAGCAAAAAAAAAAAATGCTCATCTCAATAGATGTAGAAAAAGTGTTAGATAAAATTCAGCATGAATTTATGCTAAAACCCTCAACAAACTAGGTATAGAAGGAAACATCTCAAAATAATAAAAACCATATATGACAAACACACAGCCAACATCCTACTAAATGGGAAAAAGGTAAAAGCATCCCCGCTACATACTGGAACAAAACAGAGATGCCAACTTTCACTACTTATATTCAACATGGTACTGGATGTCCTAGCCAGAGCAATCATGCATGATGAGAAAATAAAGCCCATTCAAATTGGAAAAGAAGAAGTCAAACTATCTCTGTGTGCTGATGATACAATAGATGTTGTGTGGACTTGACGAAAAGTGAACACTTATACACTGCTCGTGAGAATGTCAACTAGTCCAATGTCTATGGAAAACAATATGGAGTTTTTCATAATAACCAAATATCAGGTGAGTCATCATGGTGCATTGTTTTAATATTATATAAAGAAAAGAGGCAATAAGGAGGGTAGAAAAGACAGTCTCAACTTGCATACACCACCACTCTTCTATCCCCAGCAGTGCCATGTGGCATGGAGAAAGAAACTTTGCACTTATGGATGGGAGAGCTTATTGTTATCAACTTCCCCTTAGTACTGCTTTTGTTGTATCCCATCAGTTTTTGTATATTATGTTTCCATATTCATTTTTCAGAAAAATTTTAATATTCTTATTAATTTCTTCATCAACCTAGTTGCCATTCTAAAGCACAATGTTAATAATTCCATGTATTTTATACTTTCCAAAGTTCCAGCTGTTATTAATTTCTTAGTTTATTTCATTGTTGGCAGAGAAGATACTTGATATAACTTCAATTTTTAAACAATTTTAAGATATGGTTTAGGTAATAACATATGGTCTACCCTTGAGAGTGATTTATTTGCTGAGAAGAAAAATGTGTACACTGCAGCCAATGGATGAAATGTTATTTAAGTATCTATTAGTTTTAGTTGGTCTAAAGTGTAGATTAAGTCTGATGTTTCTTTGTCAATTTTCTTTCTGGATAATCTGTTCAATGCTGAAAATAGTGGTTGAAGTCTCCTAGTATTATTGTGTTGTAGTCTGTCTCTCTCTTCAGCTCTGATAGTATTTGCTTTATGTATTTGTTTGTGAAGTGTTGGGTGCATTTATATTTATGATATTACATCCTGTTACTAAATTGATTCCTCTATCATTATATAATGACCTTTCTTGTATCTTTTTATAGTTTTTGTCTGGATGTGTATTTTGTCTAAATGTAGCTACTCCTGCTCTCTTTTGGTTTATTTTTGCATGTAATATCTTTTTCACTCCTTTATTTTAAGTTGATGTGGGTCTTTATGGGTAATGTATGGTTCGTTTAGGCAACATATCACTGGGTCTTGTTTTGCATCCATTCAGCCAGTCTGTGTCTCTTGGTTGCAGAGTTGAGTTGATTTAGAGTCTATGTTAAGTAAGGACTTACTCCTTCCATTTTTTATTTGTTTACTTCTTGTTCTTCTTGTTTTGTGGCCTTCCTTTCCTCTTGCTTTTGTTTTTAAAAAGTGTTATTCTCTACAAATATGTTTTAATATTTTGCTTTATATATTTCATGTGTGTGTTATAGGGTTTTGGTTTGAGATTACCATGAGGCTTACAAATATTATCCTATAACCCATTATTTTAGACAGATGTCAACTTAACTCTGATAGCAGAAACAAATAAGGAAAGAGAAAGATAATAAATACTCTAAACTGTAACATCATCTCCTCTGCTTTTTAAAATTATCTCCTCTGCTTTTTAACATTTTATTGTTTCTATTTATCTTATTGTATTATGGTTTTAAAAGTTTCTGTAGTTATTAATATTATTATTATTTAGACAGGGTCTCACTCCCATTGCACAGGTTAGAGTACAGTGGTACAATCAGGGTTCACTGTAGCCTTAACTTCCTAAACTCAGGTGATCCTACCACCACAGCATCCAGAGTAGCTGACACTACAGGCATATGCCACTATGCCAGGCCAAGTTTTGTATTTTTAGTAGACACAGGGTTTCACCATGTTGCCCAGGCTGATCTTGAACTCCTGGGCTCAAGTTATCCACCCACCTCAGCCTCCAAAATGCTGGATTACAAGTATTAATCACCATGTCCAGCCAGTTTTTATTTTTCATAGGTTTGTCTTTTGTCTTCCTATTCAAGATACAAGATTATACCATATACCAAGCACACTTTGGAACATAATTCAGTAAAAATAAAAACCACTGCTAAAAAGATCAAAACCATACAATTATGTGGAAGCTAAATATCCTGTTCATTGAATGACTTTTTATTTTGAGATGGAGTCTTGCTCTGTGGCCAGGCTGGAGTGCAGTGGCGTGATCTCGGCTCACTGCAATCTCCACATCTTGGGTTCAAGTAATTCTTCTGCCTCAGCCTCCTGAGTAGTTGAAGCTATAAGCACATGCCATCATGCTTAGCTAATGTTTTTGTATTTTTAGTAGAAATGGGGTTTCACCATGTGGCCAGGATGGCTTTGATCTCTTGACCTTGTGATCCATCCTCCTCAGCATCCCAAAGTGCTAGGATTACTGGCGTGAGCCACCATGCCTGGCCAAAAAATAACAAAAGTATTTTAAACTAATAAAAACATAGTCACAATATATCAGTATCTTTGAGACACAGTTAAAACAGTGTTAAGAGGAAAGTTTGTAGTGCTAAATACCTACATCAAGAAATTAAAAATATCTCAAACTAACAACTTACTGTTGCAACTAGAGCAACTAGAAAAAGAAGAGCAAATAAAATCCAAAGCTAGCAGGAGAAAAGGAAAAACAAAAATCTGAGCTGAGGTGAACAAAACTGAGACATGAAAATCCATACAAAAAAAATAAGTGAAACTGAAAGTTGGTTCTTCAACAGATTAAATAAGATTGATAGACTCCTAGAAAGATTAATAAAGAAACAAATTAGAAGATACAAATAAACATAATCAGAAATGACAAAGTTGACATTACAATTGATCCCACAGAAATACAGAAAAACCTCAGGGACTACTATGAGAATCTCTGTGAATACAAACTAGAAAACATAGACAAAATGAATAAATTTATGGAGATAAAAAGTCTCCCAAGATTGAACCAGGAAAATCTTAAAATCCTGAATAGACAAATAACAGTTCTAAAATTGAATCTGTTATAAAAGACATCCAATCAAAACAAGCTCTGGACAAAATGGATTCACAGCTAAATTTTACCAGATGTGTAAAGTGTAGGTACCAATTCTTCTGAAACTATTACAAAGAATGAAGGACAAAGAACTCCTCCCTAACTCATTATATGAGGCCAGCATCATTCTGATACCAAAGTTCAGCAGCAGACATACATGTGCCACACGTGCTCTCTCTCTCTCTCTCTCTCTCACACACACACACACACAGAATCACACTTCAGAACAATATCCCTGATGAACATAGATGCAAACATCTTCAATGAAATCCAAGTAAACCAAATCCAGCAGTATATCAAAAAGCTGTTTCACCACAATCAAGTAGGCTTTGTTGCTGGGATGCAAGGTTGGTTACATGTAAACAAATTGGTAAGTGTGATTCACCACATAAACAGAATTAACAACAAACCCCACATGATCATCTCAATATAAAAAATTTGAAAAAAAATTTTCCTTTGCAGAAATTCAAATTCCTTAATGTTCAGCTACTGTGGAAAGCAGTGTGGAGATTTCTCAAAGAACTTAAAACAGAACCATCTTTTGGTTCAGCAGACCCACTATTGGGTATACAGGGAAAGAAAAATAAATTACTCTACCAAATAGACACATGCACTTATATATTCATTACAGTACTATTCATAAGAGTAAAAACATGTAATCAACCAAGATGCCCAACAACAGTGGACCAGATAAAGAAAATGTGGTACACGTGCACCATTGAATACTACACAGAAATATAAAATAACAAAATTATGTCATTTGCAGCAACATGGATGCAGCTGGAAGCCATTATCCTAAGTGAACTAATACAGGAATAGAAAACTGAATTTTCTCACTTGTAACTGGGAACTAAACTAGTTCCCAGAGGCTATTGTTTCCTTCTTTCTACACATGAACAGAAAGAAGGAAACAATAGCCTCTGAGAACTTCTTGAGGGGAAAGGTGGGAAGGGGAGCATGGTTTGGAAGGCTACCTATTGATATTATACTTATACCTTGGCAGTGAAATCATTCATATATGGAGCCTCAATGACACACAATTTACCCATGGAACATACCTTTTCATGTACCCTCTGAACCAAAAGTACATTTTTAAATAAACTAGACCTCTGTCTTTCAAAATATACAAAAAATCAAATAAGAATGAACTGAAGACTTAAATTTAGTACCTCAAATTATGAAACAACTAAAAGAAAACACTGGGGAATCACTTCAGGACATTGCAAAGGGCAAAATTTTTGGAGTAATGCCCCCAAAGAACATGCAAACAAAGAACAAATGAAAACTTGAATTACATTTAGTTAAAACGTTTCTGTACAGCAAAGAAAACAATCAACAAAGTGAAAAAACAACTCACAAAATGAGTAAAATATTTTCAAACTACCCATTTGACAAGGAATTTACAACCAGAATATATAAGGAGCTCACACAAATCTATAGAAAATAATCTAATAATCCCATTAAAAAAGAACAACAGAATAGACACTTCTCAAAAAAAGACACAGAAACGTCAAACAGGTATATGAAAAGGTGCTTAAAATCTCTGATTATCAGAGAAATGCAAATCAAAGGTACAATAATTCTCCATGATGGGATTATTTCACATTGCATGTCTTTATGAAAACATCTCATGTATTCCATAAATATATACACCTATAATGTATCCACAAAAATTAAAAATTAAAAAAATTTAAAAAATTGTAATTAGATATCATTTCATACTAGTTAATATACCTTTTGTCTAAAAGTTAGATGATAAAGAGGGCTGGCAATGATGTGGAGAAAGAGGAATTCTTATAAACTGTTTGTAGGAATGTAAATTAGTACAGCCACTATGGATTACAGTATGGAGGTTCCTTAAACAACTAAAAGTAAAACCACCATATGATGCAGTAATACTACTGATAGATATTTATCTCAAAGAGAGAAAATTAATATATTCAAGAAATATCTGCACTCCCATGTTTATTTCAGCACTATGAACAGCAGCTAATATTTGGAAGCAACCTAATTGTCCATCAAAAGATGAATTAATAAAGAAAATGTGATGCATATACACAATGAAGTACTATACAGCCATGAAAACTAATGGGATCCTGTCATTTGGAACAACATGGATGGAATTAGAGTACATTATGCTGAGTGAAATAAAATAGGCACAGAAAGACAGACTCTGCATGTCCTCACTTATTTGTGGGAGCTAAAAATTAAAACAAATGAATTCATGGAGATGAAGAGAAGACTCATGGTTACCACTGGCTGGGAAAGGTAATTGACATGGTTTGGCTCTGTGTTCCCACCCAAATATCGTTTTGAATTGTAATCCCATGATCCACATATGTTGTGTGAGGTACCTGGTAGGAAGTAAATGAATCATGTGGATGATCACCTCTATGCTGTTCTCATGAGTAAGTGAGTTCTCATGGGATCTAATGGTTTTAAGGGAGGCTTTTCCCTCTTTGATCAGCACTTCTCCTTCCTGCCATCATGTGAAGAAGGATGTGTTTGCTTTCCATTCCACCATAATTGTAAGTTTCCTGAGGCTTCCCCTGCCATGCAAAACTGTGAGTCAATTAAACCACTTTCCTTAATAAATTACTCAGTCTCAGGCAGTTCTTTATAGCAGTGTGAGAAGAGACTAATACAGCAAATTGGTGCCACAGACAGGGGAGTGCTGCTGTAAAGGTACCCAAAAATGTGAAAGTGATTTTGGGACTGGGTAACAGGCAGAGGTTGAAACAGTTTAGAGGGCTCAGAAGATGAAAAGAAAATGTGAGAAAGTCAGGAACTTTCTAGAGACCAAGAAGGAGGTCTCAGAAGACAGAAAGATGTGGGAAAGATTGAAACTTCCTAGATACTTGTTGAATGGCCTTGATACAGAGAGTATAAAAATACTAATAGTGATATGGACAATGAAGTCCAGGCTGAGGTGGTTGCAGATAGAGATGAAAACTGGAGCAAAGGTGACCCTTGTTATGCTTTAACAAAGAGACAGGTGGCATTTTCTCCTGAACTAGAAATCTGTGGAACTTTGAACTTGAGAGGGACTATTTAGGGTATCTGGCAGAATAAATTTCTAAGTGGCAAAGCATTTAAGAGGAAGCAGAGCATACAGGTTTGGAAAATATTGAGCTTGACAATGTGATAGGAAAGGAAAACTCATTTCCTGGGGAGAAATTCAATCTGGCAGCAGAAATTTGCATAAATAACAAGGAGCCAAATGTTAATCACCACGACAGTGTGGACAATATCGGAGACTTTCATGAAAGCCCACCCACCACAGGCCTGAAGGCCTAGAAAGCAAAAATTGTTTCCTGAGCTGGGCCAAGGGTCCCCCTGCTCTGTGCTTATTCAGGACATGGTGCCCTATGTCCCAGCTGCTTCAGCTCCAGTCTTGGCTAAGAGGGGCCAAAGTACAGCTCAGGCCATTGCTTTGGAGAATGCAAGCCCCAAGCCTTGGCAGCTTTCACACGGTTTTGTGCCTGCAGGTACACAGAAGTCAAGAATGCTCTGATAGTGCACAGATGTTCTGAGGTTTGGGGACATCTGCCTAGATCAGAGGATGTATGGGAACATCTGGATGTCCAGGCAGAAGTCTGCTGCAGGTGTGGACCCCTCACAGAGAACCTCTGCTGTGGCAATGCAGAATGGAAATGTTGGGTCAGAGCCGCCACACAGAGTCCCCATGGAGCACTGCATAATGGAGTTGTGAGAAAAAAGCCACCATCCTCCAGATCCCAGAATGGTAGATCCAATGACAGCTTGCATTGTGCACCTGGAAAAGTCACAGTCACTCAATGACATCCCATAAAAACAGCTGAAAGAGAGGCTGTACCTTGCAAAGCCACGGGCAGAGCTGCCCAAGGTCATGGGAGCCCACCTCTTGCATCAGCATGACCTGGATGTGAGACATAGTGTCCAAATAGATAATTAGTGCTAGTGATCCTGAAATAAAATATTTTATATAGATATAAAAAATGTTTTAGATTTTATAGGAATTTTTTAAAGCATGAAATGGTTAAGAGTACAGACTCAGGAACCGAACTCCCTGCCGGCTATATTACTTACTAGCTGTGTAACTTTGAACAAATTATTTACCCTTTTGGTGCCTCAGTTTTTATACATAAAATAAAGATAATAATGCTACTTTACCATATAGATTTGTTGGGAGGGTTAAGTGAGTTAATGCATTTAAAAACTTAGAACAGAAACTGGCACCGTATAAGCATTCAAATAAATACTACTTTATTAAAATATTCAAACATTTTGTTATATTTTTATAAAATAATGTTTGCAAAATTTGAGAATACTCATTAAAATTATTAGAAAACCTTTTTCTAAAAAGTATATCTGTTTGTATAACAATCTTTCTCATTTGGATATAAATTCATAACATACCTATTATCTCATCTTTTATCATAACATCTGTTTTACTAATTCTAAGCATGTCACACTCTGCTATATTAAAATCCCTTGCCTATAAAAATCTAAATATTATTCTATTATTTAGGCATGGTATTTTCAACTATATTTTATGATTTTTTCTGTTCTGTGTTATAGTTCTTAATATTCATGTAGCATTCTATATAAAAGAAAGTTCATCTATTAAATATGTTTTCAGGACATTGACTAACACAACAATCATTCACATCTAAAGCTTGAGGGCTTTAAGGTAAGGACTTGGAAATTGCAATTAACATTTATAACTGGCATTCTGTACATCTGTGTATGTGTTTTAGTGTGTGTGAACAGAAGAGAAAATAAAAAAATTCAGAGAAAAATGACTTTTACAGAACAGGCATAAAATAATTCATATATTTAACAAATATTTGAGTGACTATTTCATGTAAAATGTCTTTGAATAAACAATAAAGATATGAATGAGTGAATAAATTAATGAGAACATTTATCTATTACCTGTTTTGGAAGAGGAATAAAGCAGGTAAAGCAAACCTAATAATTATAAACAATAAAACAAGTAATATTTGTGCAAATGACTGAAATTGGAAATGTTTTCAAAATTGCCAATTTTCTATGTAACAGAGGAAAAGAAACATCCAAAGAAAAGTCAACTTAAAGTTGTGCTGTATTATTGGTAGAGCAAATTTGATTGAGACTGAGAAAACACAGCTTTTTGAGTGTCGGTAAACAAGCTCCTTTCTCTACGTAAGCAACTAATTTCAAGAGATCTATCTGGTCCCAATGTTCCTCCTTCTCCCTTATCATTTTTTTTTCTTCAATTTGAGGACTGTTTGCCTGAGCATGCACAATGTGCTTGGCATGGCACTCGACAAGAAATGTTTTATTTTTACAAATCATAAAATGGCATGCTCACTACCCAGAAGGCCAGCAATACCAAGAAAAAGACTTGTCCAGATGTCAGATTATGTAAAAATGGGTCATGTAATACTTGTGGTTATTTGGGACCCTTAAGTCCTGCTCTTTTGAATCACATATAAGTCGTATTTTAATTTGTTGTCAAAGGAGTCTCCATATGGAAAACTTTCCCTAATTTACTTGAAAAATAAAAATTCTGGTACTTAAACTTCTGTGTGGGAAACTAACAGAAACTTAGAAATTATAAAGACAATTGTTAATCTTTAACTTAGACTTGAAAAAAAAGAACCACATGGTAGAGAGACAAAGGGGAACTAATAGGATTACCAACAATTCAAGTTTACAAATAATGTAATTTGTGAAGAATTTTGAGGTGAACAATGTTAGGATAAAAAGCAAGAATACAACATTTATTCCTTTTAACAAAGCATTAACAGTGCATTTGGAAGCTAAGTGAACAAGTCAGCAAAGTTGCTAAATTACATATATTTGTATTCCAAAACGTTCAGTGTAGGCTGTATGTGTTCTGAAGGATCAAGGCAGTGACAGTTCAATTTTGACCTTAAGCTTAGATTTGAAATCAGGGAAAGCTTTACATGAGGTTCAAATTAAATCACTTTCTCTTTGATTCTCACTTATTGATCCATAATTTCAAACGGAAATTTGTTTAAACTTTTCAAAAAAAAATAAGACATGAATTCCAAGAAAAAGACTTTTTTAAAATTACCGCGAGCTTCAAGTCACACTGTACTTCAAAATTAGCTCAAAGTGCCCATCATTATTTCTAAACTGCTAGTAATTTTGATCTAGGAAAAATATCCAAGTCACTTGCAACCTTCTGAAATTTATCTGCAACTGTCTTCCATTTTGCTCAAAATAAATTTAAAGTTCTTATTTGCTATTTGCTCCATTAATACCTGTGCAAAGATGCCAAAACTTTTTACCTCTTATGTAGCTTTATTTTTAAAATACTGATAATAACATTAATGAGAAAGAACTGGTTATGTCAAATACCATATTGAGCAAATAAAATGGGTTTGTCAACTTTTCACCACCATTGGTACATAGAGACCAAATGTGGTATGAGGAAATTTAGATCCTGAGAAAAAAAAGACCAGAAGTTTCTCTACTAGGAAAATTTAAAAAATAATTTTTACTATTTATTTTTAACTTTATTTCTGAATATTTGTATTCCATAACAATTTATACTACATTAATAGTACTATTCATTTTTCTTTCTGTATTAAGATAAACTGAGTCATGCACATGACCATATGTATATGTTTGTGTATAGTGGTAATAATCTTTTTATTCAAGAGGATTTGCTTGCAACAACAGCAAAATATGTTTACCTTAACAAAAAGAAGAAAAATGTTTAATAAATTAGTTGAATAATGGCTTCAAATTATGGTAAGGTAATTTTTCTCCATATGAAAAGTAACACAAACACAGAAAGTTATAGTGGGGTTGTTATTTTGTGTGGATTATGTTTTCTTATTTCAAAACAGAAGAGAACAATGAGCAACACAACAAAAATTTATCAGGAATAACAGATAACTAGAGAGTGAATTCACGAAGACCCAGAGGTTACCTAACAACATTGACATCAGCAAATGCTGCACCTTCAAAATTCTAACGATTGATAATCTGACCAAATATATGCACTAGCAAACGTCAAACTTTTATATAAATATTACAGATTTCCTCAGTATTTTTAAGAACTGTTTTTGTTTCAGTTAGTTTCAAATTTGTTAGGTATATATTTTAACTATTATTTCCAAGTTTCTAATGAGAATATTTCACACAGATCACGACAATGAACAATTTGAGGAGAAGCCTAGAATGTATTAAACATTCTTAGCTTCTCGCAGAGCTGTACATATATTGCTCTGCTTTTGTATCCAGTTTATTTAAAACATATTTTTAAGATTTGTCTCCTTAGATATCGGCTAAATGTACTTACACTTTTTAATTTATTTCAAAAGTACATAAAAATTAGAGAATAGTTTTTAAATTATAGCAAATAATTTAAAAATATTATGGCTACTAATCCACCATCAAACTTCAATCAACTCTGAATATTCTGGTATAATTTTATGTGTATTTTTTGTATATATGCATTACAAATTCTTAGCAAATATATAATACATATGCATTGAAACATGCTTTGTAATCTTCCTTTTTCTATTCCCCTTTCTCCCTCACTAGTGTGAACTACTATCTTCAATTGAATGTTTATTGTTCCTGCATGTTTTTTTATGCTTAACACTTATTTATCAATTAAACTATACAGTTTGTTGCCTTTAAGATTTGTAGCTTTATAATAAATAGCATGACACTATATATCATTTATCTTTGCTGAAACTTTAAAGATTTAACCATGCTTACATATGCAGCTCAAGATTGTCATATCAACTGCTTATTTTTTTTCACAGTATGAATATATCAGTTTGTTCTCCTAGTGATAGGTATTTGTTATTTCAGATGGTTCACTTATAAATACTATAAGCATTTCTGGAAGGATTATAACTAGAAGTATAACTGCTGGGTTGAAGAGTAGGGGCATTTTCAGCTTTACCCGATACTACAAATTTGCTCTGCTAAATAGTAGTATTAACATATATGCCAGTAGCCATGTAGAAAAATGGCAATATTTTCATATCCTTGCCTGGTTTGTTTTTGTCAGATTTTTTTCCCAATATGCTGGATTTGAAATGGTATCTCACTATAGTTTAAATTGTATTTCCTTGATTATTAATGAGGTTGTGTGTATTTCTGTACTATTATTGACTGAATGGATATTCTATTCTGTGAAACACCTGTTTAAACTCTTGCCTCTATTTCTAGTGAAGTTTTGGTGTTTCATTACTATTTGTGAAAATACTTTATATATACTATATGTTAATCCTTTATTGTTTATATATGTTTAGAATGTCTTTTCACAGTCTATGACTCACTTTAAAAAAATTTTGCAGTGGTTTTTGTGAGAGATCTTTCTTTTAAAGCAGTCAAAATCTTTTCTAAATCAATTCCAACTTTTATTTTAGATATAGTGGGTCTAAGTGCAGGTCTGTTAAATGAGAATATTGTGTGATGCTGAGGTTTGGGATATGGATCCTATCACACAGGTAATAAGCATAGTACCCAGTAAGTAGTTTTTAAGCCACCCTCCCTTTCTTCCTCCACAGTCTAGTAGTCTATAGTGTCTATTGTTCCCATATTTACGTACAAGTGTGCTCAATGTTTAGCTCCCACTTATAAGTGAGAATATGTGATATTTGGTTTTCTATTCCTGCATTAATTAGCTTAGGATTATGGCCTCAAGCTTCATCCACGTTGCTGCAAAGACATGTTTCCATTCTTTCCTATAGCTGTGTGGTATTCCATTGTGTATATTTACCACATTTTATTTATCCAATATACCATTGATTGGAACGTGGGTTGATTCCGTGTGTTTGCTATTATGCATAGTGCAGGGATGAACATGAGTAGGTATGTCTTCTTCTTAGAATAATTTATTTTACTTTGAGCATAGGCCCAGTAATGCGATTACCGGGTCAAATAGTAGCTCTGTTTTACATTCTCTGAGAAATCTGCAGACTGTTTTTCACAGTGGCTGAACTACTTCATATTCCCATCAACACCGTATAAGTTTTCTCTTTTCTATGCAGCCTTGCCAGCATGTATTGTTTATTTCTTCTTTTTTACTATTTAATAACAGCCATTGTGACTGGTGAAAGATGTTATCTTATTTTGGTTTTGATTTGCATTTCTATGATGACTAGTGATGCTGAGAATTTTTTTTATATGTTATTTGGTAGCTTGTATGTCTTCCTTTCAGAGGTGTCTGTTCATGTCCTTTACCCATTTTTAATGAGGTTTTTTGGTTTTTGCTTGTTGATTTGTTTAAGCTCCTCATAGATACTGGGTATTAGGCCTTTGTTGTATACATAGTTTTTACATATCTTATTTTATTCTGCAGGTTGTCTATTTGCTCTCTTGATCATCTCCTTTTGCTGTACAGAAGCTCTGTAGTTTAATTAGATCCCAACTTGCCAATTTTTTCTGTTGCAATTACTTCTAAGGATTTAGTAAAAAATTACGTGTCAAGGCTGATGTTGAGAAGAGTATTTCCAAGTTTTCTTCCAGGATTTTTATATTTTGGGTCTTACATTTAAATCTTTAAACCACTTTAAGTCAATCTTTGAATATGGTGAAAGGAAAGGTTCAATCTTCTGCATATGGCTAGCCAGTTATCCTAGCACTATTTGATTAATAAGGAGTCCTTTCCCCTATTGCTTATTTTTGTTGGCTTTGTTGAAAATCAGATGATTGTACTTGTGCAGCTATATTTCTGAGTTTTCTATTTTGTCCCATAGGTCTATGTGCCTGTGTTTGTACTAGTACCAAGCTGTTTTGGTTAGTGTGGCTTGATAGTATAGTTTGAAGTTAAGTAGTGTGATGTCTCCATATTGGTGGTTTTTGCTCAAGATTGCTATGGCTATTTGGGCTCTTTTGGATTCCACATAATATTTAGAATAGGTTTTTCTAATTTTTTTTTTTAAAACAGAAAAGAAGTGTTGTCAAGGATATGGATAAAATGGGACCCTCTTATCTGTTGATGGGAGTGTAAAGTGATGCAGCTGTTATGGAAAACAGTTAATAGTTCCTCAAAAAGTTCAAAATAGAGCTGCCACATAATTTAGCAATTTTATTTATTGGTATTTTACCAAAAGAATTGAAATCAGAATCTTGAATAGGTATTTGTGTCTTTATGCTCATTGCATTGCATTTATAATAGTAAAATTGTGGAAGCACCTGAATATTTATTAATAAATAAATGGATAAATAAATTTGATGTATATATACACAATGAAATGCTCAGCATTAATAAGGAAGCACTGCCATATGTGACAATCTGCATGAACCTGGAGGACACTATGCTAAGTAAAATAAACCATCACGGAAGGATGTAGGGAATGCATGAGCCCCACACTGGGCACCAGAATGTAGGGAGTCAGCCCTGCATCACCCGTGGGTACCCCGAGTTTGGTTGGGACAAAGGAATGAGAAAAAGACAGATTAAGAGAAAAAGCGGGACCAGGGGTCCATCACATTATTACTCTGGAGGCGACAGTGAAGGCCCCAAGCTCTGATCATCCACACTATTTATTGATTACAATCACTTTGATCTATAGGGTAGGGGTGGAGTGATGATGGAGTGAATCAGTGAGCTGGAAGTGAATCAGTAAGGATTGATAACAGTGGTGGTTTGGGAGTTTCAGAAAACAAGAACAAGTGATTATCTTTAGCTTATTATTTATGTACAGCTGATGGAATGTGGGCCTTACAAGAAGCCTACAAATGTGGCTACATTATAGTGCTACAAAGGGGTTTTACATCCTTGAGCACAATGTTTATGGTAACAGAGCCTAGGTCACCCTGTACCAGAACATGAGACATGGTGAGGCCTTCCTCCTCAGAGGCTTCCTGCTGCCTTCCACAGTTTTTTCTTCCTTGTTTATATGTTACTAATAACCAATTTATGTGGGCACTCTGTAAGTCCTTTCTCCTTTGCTGTTTTTCCCAACAGAAGGACAAATACTATGTGATTCTACTTATATGAGGTATCTGAAGTAGTGAAACTCACAGAAGCTGGAAGTAAAATGGTGGTTGCCAGCAGTTGAGCAGAGGGGAAAATGGGAACCTGCTGTTCAGCTGGCATAAAGTTTCAGTAATGCAAATTGAAAAAGCTCTAAAGATCTGCTATACAACATTTTGGTTATAATTAACAATATTGTATTATATATTTCAAAATTGATTAATATGGTACATCTCATGTTTTGTGTTTTCTGTCACAATTTAAAACATCATGAATGAGCAGCTATTGAGATAGATACTAATAGTTCAGTGTACAATGCTGTGGTAAATAACTCAGCGTATTTAGAGGATACTGAGTACTCCGAAGTACAAAGCACTAAGCACTCAGAGTACTTAGAGGGTATTAAGCACTCTGAGTACTTAGAGGGTACTAAGAACTTTGTGTACCTAGAGGGTACTAAGTACTTTGAGTACTTATAGGGTACTAAGTAATCTGAAGTATTGAGGGTACGTGATACCAAGACATGGGAGAGAGGGAGCTATAGATAGTAATAGTTCAGTGTACAATGCTGTAGTAAAACTCATAGTACTTAGAGGGTACTGAGTACCCTGAAGTACTAAGCACTCAGAGTACTTGGAGGGCACTAAGCACTCAGAGTACTTAGAGAGTACTAAGAACTTTGTGTACTTAGAGGGTACTAAGCACTCAGAGTACTTAGAAGGTGCTAAGCATTCTGAGTACTTAGAGGGTATTAAGCACTCAGAGCACTTAGAGGGTACTAAATATGCAGAGTACTTAGAGGGTACTAAGTACTCTGAAGTATTGAGGATACATGAAACCAAGACATGGGAGAGAGGGAGCCATAGATAGTAACAGTTCAATGTACAATGTGGTAGTAAAAACCTCAGAGTACCTAGAGGGTACTGCGTACCCTGAAGTACTAAGTACTAAGCACTCAGAGTACTTAGAGGGTACTAAGCACTCAGAGTACTTAGAGGGTACTAAATACTATGAAGTATTGAGGGTTCATGAAACCCAGACATGGGGGAGAGGGAGGCATAGATAGTCATAGTACAGTGTAGAATGTCGTAGCAAAAAACTCAGAGTACTTAGAGGGTACTGAGTACTCTGAAGTACTAAGCACTAAGTACTCAGAGTACTTAGAGGATACTGAGTACTCTGAAGTATTGAGGGTACATGAAACAAGACATGGGAGAGAGGGAGCCAGGAAAACTTTATATAAAAAATGATGCTCAGGTTAGGAAGGTGTTAGGTGAATGGAGTTTGAATTTAGATGGAATGAAGAAGTCTATTTCAGACATATATTCTAACTTGTGTAAATGTATAGGAAAGGAGTGTAAATAAAGTCAGAGGAACAAATCAATTCAGTATGGCTGTAGACAGAAACTGTAGGATGAAGAGTAAACAGAAGCATGATCAAAGGAAGATGTAGCTGTCAAGGCATTTATAAGGTTGGTAAGTCATGTAAAGAATCTAGGCATTAAAAGCAATGAAAAGCACCAACATTGACCACTAAAATGATGTGATCAGAGTAGTTACTACTGAGGTAGTAATACAGGTGACTGCAATGGTGGACTGAACTAATTTAAAATTAAATAGCTATAATAGACAGGCTTAGTAATTGAATAGATGGGGGGAATAGAGCTATCAAGGATGATTCCTATGTACGTAGTTAAGGCAACTAAATGGGTGTTTTGTAATTCACTGATACAGGAAACATATAATAAAGATGATGAATAGAAAGTGGAAATATGAGAAATAGGGGAGAATCATCAGATATTGGCAACTTGTGTATAATGGACGTTTGTTACTTAGAATTCTGAAATAAAGATTATGCTTCCTCATTTAGGGTAGAATGTTTTTATTTCTATTTTAAAACCTAAACAGTACATGTTTTAATATAATTCTGTTATATTAGGTTTTTATTAATACTCTCATTTGCATTTATTTGATAATTATATCTGTCATACGAGTATTAGTGTATTTTACTAAGAAACCAAGTTGAAGGTAGATGTTAGCAAATAAAAGGCCCGGTGATAACAAAATTTTCTTGTTTGAAAATTATTCAAATAGCAAGAATGCAAGTATTCCAATAACAATATAGTGTTGTACAGTTTATGGTTGTTATTACTTTTTCCTGGTAAACACATTTTTTTGAGACACAGTCTCCTTTTGTGGCTCAGAGTAGAATTCAGTGGCATGATCATAGCTCACTACAGCCACAGTCTCCCAGGCTCAAGCAATCCTCCCACCTCAGCCTCCTGAGTAGCTGGGACTACAGGCATGTGCCACAAAGCTCAGCTATTTTTTTTCTTTCCAAATGTATTTTAGGTTCAGGGGGTACATGTGCAAGTTTGTGACATGGGTAATTTACCTGTCTTGGGGAATCAGTGTAAAGATTATTTTGTCACCAAAGTAATTAGCATAGCACATAGTAGGTAGTTTTTTTTTTAATCCTTACCCTCCTTCTACCTACCCTCAAAACTCAAGTAGGCCCTGGTATCCATTGTTTTCCCTTGTGTCCCTGCTTACTCAATGTTTAGCTCCCAGTTATAAGTGAGAAAATGCAGTATTTGTTTTTTTGTTTCTGTATTAATTTGCTTAGGATAATGGCGTCCACCTTCAACCATGTTGTTGCAAAGGACATGATATGGTTCTTTTCATGGCTGCATAGTATTCTATGGTGTATATGTTCCACATTTTCTTTATTCATTCTACAATTCAAGAGTGTTTAGGTTGATTCTATATCTTCGATATTGTGAATATTGCTACAGTAAATATATATGTGCACCTGTGTTTCTGGTAGAATTTAATATTCCTTTGGGTATATACCAAGTAATGGGATTTCTGGGTCAAACAGCAATTCTGATTTAAGTATTTTAAGATATCTCTAAATTGCTTTTCACAGTGGCTGAAGTAATTTACATTCCCACAAGCAGTTTATGAGCATTCTCAAGTTTTTCAGTATATGTTACTTTTTTTTTGACTTTTTAATAATAACCATTCTGACTGAAGTGAGATGGTATCTCATTGTGTTTTGGATTTTCATTTCTCTAATTATTAGAGATGTTGAATATTTTTGCACATGCTTGTTGGTCATGGATATGACTTCTTTTGAGAAATGTCTGTTCATGTATTTTGCCCATTTTTTAAATGAGGTTGTTTGCTTTTGGCAAGTTTATTTGTTTATGTCCTTTATAGATTCTGGATAGCAGACATTTGTTGGGGTCATTCAGATGAGGGATGTTTGGTGTTGATGTAATCATGTTACTTTGAGAGATCTTCTTAGTGTTGGTTTCGGTTATTATTTCACTGTGGTCTGAACATGTGGCTGGCATTGTTTGATTCTTTTAAATTTGTTGAGAATTATTTTATGGTCAATTGTGTGGTCAATTTTAGAGTATGTTCCCTGTGTAGATGAGAAGTATGTATATTGTGCCGTTGTTGGGTAGAGTGTACTGGAGATGTCTGTTATGTTCATTTGGTCAAGTGTTGACTTTAGGTCATGAATATCTTTGTTAATTTTCTGCCTCAATGTTCTGTCTTATACTGTCAATGAGTTATTGAAATCTCCCACTATTATTGTGTGTTTATCGGTCTCTCTGTAGGTCTTTAAGAACTTGTTTTATAAATCTGTGTACCCTGGTGTTGGGTGTACGTATATTTAGGAAAGTTAATTCTTCTTGTTGAATTGAATGCTTTATGATTATGTAATGCTCTTCTTTGTCTTTTTGGATTGTTGTTGGTTTAAAATCTGTTTTGTCTGAATTTAAAGCAGGATCCCTTCCCATTTTTTTTCCTATTCCTTGGGATATTTTTCTTTCCCCTTAC
Source organism: Cheracebus regulus (assembly GCA_963574635.1). NCBI lineage: Eukaryota > Metazoa > Chordata > Mammalia > Primates > Pitheciidae > Cheracebus > Cheracebus regulus. The sequence continues at coordinate 961 of CAUYQU010050750.1, read as the reverse complement.
TTTGAGACTATGGGTATCATTGCATGTGAGATGGGTCTCTCAAAGACAACATACAGTTTGTTCTTGCTTCTTTATCCAACTTGCCACTCTGTGACTTTAAGGGACATATTTAGTTCACTTATGTTCAAGGTAACGCAAATAGACTATGTTGATAGTTTATCAACTAAGCACTGATGGTATGTAAATAGACTAAACAGACTAAATATTGATATGTGCAAATTTGATCCTATCTTTATGCTGTTATCTGGTTGTTATGCAGACTTGATTTTTTAATTACTTTATACTGTCAGTGGTCTATGGACTTAAGTGTGTTTTTGTAGTGGCCAGTAATGGTCTTTTGTTTCCATGTTTAGTACTCCCCTAAGGACCTCTTGTAAGGCAGGTCTGGTGGTAATACATTTTTTCTTCTTTTTTTTTTTCCTAAAGAAAGAAAAAGAGAAAGAAAGAAAGAGCAAAAGAAAAAAAAAAGAATGAAAGAGAGAAAGAAAGAGGAAGAGAAAGAGGGAGAGAGAACGGGATTCTTGTTTGATTGCCCAGGCTAGAATGCAGTCTAAAAATGGGTATTAAAAGCCTCTTTTATGCCAATAATTGTGCTTAACAATGGAGAAAGGAAGGAATAGGGGATGAAAATAACAAATAAGCAGCCAACCAATATTTTATTTAAACCTGTGTAATGCTATGCAATTGCTGAGGAGTGATTTACTTCCAATTATGTGGTCACTTTTAAAATAGGCATAATGTGATACTGAGAAAAATGTATGTTTTGTGGGTTTGGGGAGGGGAGTTCTGTAAATATTTGTTAAGTTTATTTGTTCCAGGTCTGAGTTCAAGTCCTGGATATCCTTATTAATTTTCTATCTCGTTGATCTGTCTAATATTGACAGTGTAATGTTAAAGTCTCCCACTATTATTGTGTGGGAGTCTAAGTCTCTTTGTAAGTCATTAAGAACTTGCCCTATGT
>CAUYQU010050748.1:0-49783 GCA_963574635.1 Cheracebus regulus | reverse complement strand
GGGTTCAAGCGATTCTTCTGCCTCAGCCTCCCGAGTAGCTGGGACCACAGGCACGTGCCACCATGCCCGGCTATTTTTTGTGTTTTTAGTAGAGATGGGGTTTCACCATGTTGGCCAGGATGGTCTCGATCTCTTTACCTCGTGATCCGCCCGCCTTGGCCTCCCAAAGTGCTGGGATTACAGGCATGTGCCACCGTGCCCAGCCTAGGATTTTTATTTAAGCCATTGGTAGTGCTAATTCTATGATCTTTCATTTTTCCTATTTATACAAGTTATGCCTGCTGTTTTGGTTATTAATCTAGCGCCTGCTTAGTCCTCAAATACCTGGTAAACAAATATTCTAGGCTGGGCACAGCGGCTCATTCCTATAATCCCAGCACCTGGGGAGGCCAAGCTGAGTGGATCATTTGAGGCCAGGAGTTCAAGACCAGCCTGGCCAACATGGCAAAACCCAGTCTCTAATAAAAAAAATTGCAAAAAAAATTAGCCTGGTGTGGTGGCGCATGCCTGTGGTCCCAGCTACTCGAGAGGCTAAAGCACGAGAATCGCTTGAACTCAGGAGGCAGAGGTTGCAGTGAGCCAAGATTCCACCAAGAGGAACCCAGAAAACCAAGCGCCAACTCTACCTCTGGGTACCTGTTTAAGAAGTGTCCTGTCACCAGCAGGGAGAAGCAAAACAATCAGACAGAGAGGAAGCCTGGAGCTAATGCCCGAGGATATGCAGAGGCGAACGATCAGGAAGAGAAAGTGAGGTGGTGATTCTTCATGGATTTCTGTTACAGCCTCCACAAGGTCAGGCCTCCCTACCTGCCCTTGATTTCCCAAGTGACCATTAAATTCCGGAAAAAAGAAAGTATTTAGTGCTTAAGCTAGTTTGAGTAGGTGTCTGCTGTTTGCAACCAAAATATCTCTGACTAAGCCCATGTTCACTGTTTCAAGTTTGAGAAGGACCAGAAAACGTTAGAGAAATTTAAAAACAAAACAAGCACAGGCAGTCACATGCCATCTGTTGTCTGGGGAGTGACCAACAGCAGCACCATTTTTTCCTGTCCAGTGTCATTTTGCCTGGGCTTTCTACAGTGATACAACACTCCCTGTTGGCAGGCAGGGTTTCACAGGGGATAATCTGCCTTAGAAGAAAGTCAAGAGAGGAAAGCAATGTTGAGAGATAGAGAATGGCTGGACACAGTGGCTCATGCCTGAATTCCCAGCACTTTGGGAAGCTGAGGATGGGCAATCGCTTGAGCTCAGGAGTTCGAGACCAGTCTGGGCAATATGGTGAAATCTTATCTCTAAAATATATACAAAAATTAGCGGGGCATGGTGGAGCATACACCTGTATTCCCAGCTACTTGATGGGCTGAGGCAGGGATTGCTTGAACTTAGGAGTTCAAGGCTGCAGTAAGCTGTGACTATGCCACTGCACTCTAGCCTGGGTGACAAAGTAAGACCCTGTCTCAAAAAAAAGGGGGGGTGGGGAGAAAGAAATAGAGAATGATTCCTGATGGTATCCTTTAGCCCCTGGATCCAAATGAGCCTGAAACCACTGGCCTTTTCAGCCACATAAGCCAATAAATTTCTTTGTTTATCTAAGAAAGTTTGCATAGGGTTTTCCCTCTCCTGTAATTAAATAAACTTCATGAAATGTCTTGGGTCAGAAACCTGTACTGAAGAATTCAGACCGTGCTTTTCAACCCTAAGCTGGGGTAAGAATACTGAGTGCTGGCTGGACAGCTCTGGCACCTGCCCCTTTTTTCAACTTATCTGAGGAAAAGACACATTCAGAGTTTTGCCTGCACTCCAAGGATGAAGAAAGGGAGCGGAGAGGAGAGACGAGGAGGAAGACGGAGCCTTCCCTCCGAACAAGAACAGAGACACTGCCGGCACCAGGAAGGTCAGGTCAAAGAGGAGGGCTGTGCTGACAGGGGCTGAGTCAGGGGCTGGTGACAAGAGCCAGGAGAAAGCTGGGCAGGTTGACACTGAGCCCACAGTGGGGAGTCAGGGGTGGAGTCTGGATTTTGACCCAGCCGGCTGGGAGCACGATTTCTTTTGGCCCATGGTGACTTCCTGTTTTCAAAGGGAAGGAGGCATTGGTAAAGAAAAGCTGCCCCCAGCTTGCTGGACAGCAAGTATTTCTCACAAAGCTCTATTTTTTGCACCATTCAGTGCAGATGAATCAGACACCAGCGGTTCCAATTTATTTTATACAAAACAGGGTTCTGTGATGACGGGAAGGTCTTCAACAAGGCCAGTGGATTTGATTGAGAGCAGAAGATGAATGAATCATTCCAAGATGTTAGACAAAACCCCAACACACCCCGTCTCCCGCATCAAGACTGGGCTGCTGTGTGGCCTCGTGGGGAAGAGTGAGCCACGCTGGTGGCAGGCCCTCACTGCCCATCCAAACCCTTTCCTTGCAATGAGGTCTCTTGATTCTCAAGGCCCGTTGGTGCTGGAAATGCCTCTTCACTCTACAAAAGCTCGGCTTCCTGTTTTGACACCTAACTCATCTCCAATCTAGGAGCGATGGCCTCTCACAAGAAGATATATTATCGGCCGGCGCAGTGGTTCATGCCTGTAATCCCAGCACTTTGGGAGGCCAAGGCAGGTGGATTGCTTGAGGCCAACATGGCAAAACCCCATCTCTACTAAAAATACAAAAATTAGCCGGACGTGGTGGCGTTACATACCTGTAATCCCAGCTTCTTGGGAGGCTCAGGCATTAAATCGCACCACTGCACTCCAGCCCGGGCAGCAGAATGAGACTCTGCTAAAAAAAAGAAAAGAAAATCCATTATTGTTTTTTAAAATTCCAACCTGCTCTCCATAGCCAATCTTGGGCCAAATCCGTGGACATTACTGCGCCTCTCAGCTGTCCTCCATCTCAACCTAACTGTGAGAGGAGCCCTGAAGCTGCCATCTGAATGCTTTCTCAAGTCCTCACCTCTGCCCAGTGGTGACCCAGAATTTGCTCAAGTGTTCCTGGCAAACCAATGAGGCCATAGGAAGATGGGTCTCCATCTGCATGAGAGTCCTGTGACAGTCACCCCAGCTGTGAATAAGAATGTAGCCAAGGTTGCATGGCAGTCTTGATGTAGGTAAAGAAACAGGCATGTCACGAGAGAGGGATGCTCAGAATTTTGGTAGACAGTATTCACATCTGATTCCAGATCATTCTTCTAGTCCGGTGGTTCTCAGTAGGGAACAGTTCTGCCCTCTGGGGACATTTTTGGTTGTCACAACTAGGGGAGGGAGGTACTGGAATCTAGTGAGTGGAAGACAGGGATGCCCACCACAGGGGACATAATTCCTCCAGATGGAATGATCTTGCCCATGATGCCAATAGTGCCCAGGCTGAGGAGCCCTGCTCCAGCCACATGATGGGTCTTGGGAAGAAGTGGGCTCCAGGAATAAAATCTGAAGAGCTACTGCTCTGAACCATGCATTGTATCAAGAGCTTCAGAAATGAAGCACTGCTTCAGAAATCCACCAAGGAAGCATAACACAAGGAATGGAATTTTCACTCGCTGCCTCAAGGCTTTGCACACTCAAAGGCTTTGGCAAGAATATTCAGGGGGCCCTCTGGTGTATTGATTGGGGATGCTTTGGGCTGCATTTAAGAGAATGCATGCCTGAGATCAGCCTGCATAGGAAAAGCTGGGGAAGTGGATTTGGTAGAGCAGATCTTGTCTCTGTTCCCTATCCATCCAAATGATAGATGTTGTCCTATAAGTGTGCCCAGGTGGGGTCTCTGTATGGTTCCCTTAACTCCTCACAGGCCAGCAGCGTACACTTGCAGCCACACCTCTGACCAGTGGTCCGTGGTCGCAAGTAGCCCTGTGTAAGAGGATGTGCCTAGCTCAGTCCAAAACCGTCCAATGGTAACACCAGGAAAGGCTTTACAGCTTCTAAGTGGACATCAGCAAGGAGGAAGGGCAACTCATCATCCAAAACAGCTCTCTACAAAATTGTCCACCAGTCTTCCTTCCCACGTCCATCCCTGCAATCTCATCCACCCCTTTACTTCCAAAGGAGGCACCACAGGAAGGAAGGTTAGTGAAACCAACAGAACAGATACTTGCCCTACAAATGTGTCATCCTGCGGGTGGGCAGGCTCTGCAATGCTGTAGTAACGGGGGTGGGACTGGAACCTCGTCCACTGTGGCCCCTCTGTCTCCCACACTACCTCTTTGTGTCTCAGGCTGAATTTCCCTTCCTCTTTTCCCTCCTGCAGATGGCTGGCTGCTTCGATTGTTTCGCTCCTTGGACCAGTCCAAACCACAGAGCTCAGCACCGCCTTCTAACCTCCTTTTGCCAACGTCTGTTTATCAGATCCAAGGCGTGCTCTTACGGGCTGATAGTCTGACAGGAGCTCTGTTTTCAAGCTGGCAAGGGAAGTCCAACTGTTATATAAGGCCACGTCGAGTCCCATTCATTCCTCCAGCAGTAAAGTGCTTTTGGAAACAGGATGGCAATTGGCAAGATGACAATCATTGTGTAGTGGGCTGGCTCAAATGAGATGACAGCCCTTTCTGTCACGTCGTGGTAAATCTCAGCCTCTCTGCTCCTTGGTTCCAGTCCTAGAGTCCCAGTGGGTAGGAGAGGAGGGAAGGTGGCAGAAGAGAATCTGGCTGGAGAGACCTCTTCAGAACACTGATTGTCAGTTAAATCCTGCTAAGCTCAGTCACTGGTGCTGCAGTGCTCTGAGGATGAAATCTTTGAATGGTCATAGGCAACATTTTGTTTTTTGTTTTTTCAGACGGAGTCTCTCTCTGTCACCCAGGCTGGAGTGCAGTGGCGTGATCTCAACTCACTGCAACCTCTGCCTCCTGGGCTCAAGCGATTCTCATGCCTCAGCCTCCCAAGTAGCTGAGATTACAGGTATGCACCATTACACCGGCTAATTTTTGTATTTTTAGTGGAGACAAGTTTTCACCATGTTGGCCAGACTGGTCTCGAACTCCCAACCTCAGGTGATTCACCTGCCTCAGCCTCCCAAAGTGCTGGGATTACAGGCATGAGCAACTGTGCCCGGCCCACAGTTGATGTTTTTTAATCTAGCCCTGGGACCTCAGCATCTCCTCTCCCTCCTCTTTGCTCCTCCCTCACTGGGCACTGTCATGCTGGCCTGAGGTTCCTTCGAACCCCTCAGGGCTTTTGCACATGTCAGCCTTCTGCTTGGGACACTGTTCTCTCTCCTTTGCATCTGGTCAAAGTCTGCTCAAGCTTTGGGGCTTCCCCCAGCAAAGACACCTCTGGTCTCCCCAGCAGGGTCAAAATCCCCTTTAAAAAGCAGCCAGAGTACTCATTCCCTCCCTGGCCCCACACTTATCACAGCTGTACCTGCCTGTTCATTCATCAGGTCATTTGGTTAATGCCTATCATCTGTCTCCCAGTTAGACCATGAGCTGTAGGAGACAGACTGTATTAGTCAGGGTTCTTTTAGAGGAACAGAACTAATAGGATATATACATATCTCTCTCTATATAGATATATGTATATATGTATAAAGGAGAGTTTATCTATTTATTTATTTGAGACCGAGTTTCGCTCTTGTTGCCCAGGCTGGAGTGCAATGGCTCAATCTCGGCTCACCGCAACCTCTGCCTCCTGGGTTCAAGCTATTCTTCTGCCTCAGCCTACTGAGTAGCTGGGAATACAGGCATGTGCCACCATGCCTAGCTAATTTTTTAAATTTTTAGTAGAGACAGGGTTTCTCCATGTTGGTCAGGTTGGTCTTGAACTCCCAACCTCAGATGATTCACCCGCCTCGGCCTCGCAAAGTGCTGGGATTACAGGCGTGAGCCACCATGCCTGGCCTGGAAGTTTATTAAGTATTAACTTACACAATCACAAGATCCCACAATAGGCCGTCTGCAGGCTGCAGACTGAGTTCCAAAACTGAAGAACTTGGAATCCGATGTTCAAGGGCAGGAAGCATCCAGCACGGGAGAAAGATGTAGGCTGGGAGGCTAGGCCCATCTCATCTCTTCACATTTTTCTGCCTGCTTTATGTTCAGTGGCAGCTGATCAGATGGTGCCCACCCAATTAAGGGCGGCTCTGCCTTCCCCAGCCCGCTGACTCAGATGTTAATCTCCTTTGGCATCACCCTCACAGACACACCCAGGGTCAATATCGAATCCTTCAATCCAATCAAGTTGACACTCAGTATTAAGCATCACACAGACCAAGACTTTTTTGGCCTCCGCATCATATCTCAGCACCTGAAACACAGGAAGCTCTCGATACGTGTTACTGAATGCCTCTAAAAATGTCCTGGGTTGCAGAAAAGTTCTCCATCAGAATTCATTTTCAAGCAAAGAATCTCAGATTAAACGAGGTGTATGCTTCTTTGTAGGTTAAGTCCCTGTAGCTTTCCTACAACCCCTGAAGCCTCCCTTTATAGCACTTGTCACATTGTCTTGGTTTGAGTATCAATATTAATAGTATGTCTTCCTTGGCTGGGCACGGTGGCTCATGCCTGTAATCCCAGCACTTTGGGAGGCTGAGGCGGGTGGATCACCTGAGGTCAGAAGTTCAAGACCAGCCTGGCCAACATGGTGAAACCCCATCTCTACTAAAAATCTAAAAAATTAGCCAGGTGTGGTGGCACACACCTGTAGTCCCAGCTACTCAGGAGGCTGAGGCAGGAGAATCACTTAAACCTGGAGGAAGAGGTTGCAGTGATCCAAGATTGCACCACTGCACTCCAGCACTTCAGCCTGGGCGACAGAGTGAGACTGTCTCAAAACAAATTAATTAATTAATATTATGTCTTTCTTATCTTACTAATAGTATCCTACTCCCAAGAGACACACACCCAAGTGTCGTGCAGGCAGACGACCTCATGGTTGTGTGATCTGGCAGGCGGCAGGAAGCCCCACATTCGTAAGGGCCCTGCACTGCATTCAATGCTCTGCTGTCTTGAAAGTCTTAATTTTTGGCTGGGTGCGGTGGCTCACATGCCTGTAATCCTAACACTTTGGGAGGCCGAGGTAGGCAGATCACAAGGTCAGGAGTTCAAGACCATTCTAGCTAACATGGTGAAACCCGATCTCTAAAAAAAGTACAAAAAATTAACCAGGCGTGGCGGCATGCACCTGTAATCCCGGCTACTCAGGAGGCTGAGACAGGAGAATCGCTTGAACCCGGGAGGCGAAGGTTGCAGTGAGCTGAGATCGCATCACTGCACTCTAGCCTGGGCAACAGAGTGAGACTCCATCTCAAAAAAGAAAAAAAAAGTCTTAATTTTTGAACAAGGGGACTTACAAATTACACAGACAGCCCTCTGGGCACCGCTTGGCTACTGTGTCTTCTTGACCATAGGGTCTGGCCCACAGCAGTGCTCAGAAAATATGGCTCGACCAACTACCCTGTCAAAAGAGAAGGCTTCAGTGGTGCCCAGAAGAAAAGGACATCAACTTTCAAGTTAGACAATCCTGGCTTGAACCTCAGCTCCACCTTTCAAGCTTCAGGACCCCATCCAAGCCTCTGAACGGCTCCAAGGTTCAGCTTCCTCATCTGCAAGATGGAGACTGCCATATGGTGAAGGCTGAACAAACAATGTGGCGCTGTGTCACAGCAGGTGGTTGCCATCCTGCCATAGGTATGGAATGGGACATTTATTGCTTCACATGTCTTCTCCACTCGACTGAAATGATCAAACTGACATTTACTGGGAGTTTCTGTATGCCAGACGCTGTCCTAAACATTGCACACGTACTAACTCATTTACCTATCACAACAACCTATAAGGTAGAGACTATTGTTATCTCCTGTTTACAGTTTAAGAAACCTAGGCACAGAGAGGTTACATAAGGAGTCCAAAACACACAGCTATTAGGTTAGTGTAAAAGTAATGGCGGCTTTTACCATGGAAAGTAATGTAAAAAACTATTATTACTTTTGCACCCATCTAATAGAAAGTGAGTCTGGGATTTGAAGCCAGGCCCACAGGCTCCAGACCCTCTACTCTTTTTATCTTTTTGCATTTTTTTGTAGAGACAGGGTTTCTTCATGTTCCCCAGGCTAGTCTTGAACTCCTGGGCTCAAGTGAGATCTACCCGCCTTGGCCTCCCAAAGTGCTGGAATTACAGGCGTGAGCCACCGCACCCAGCACACCAGGCCCTGTGTTCTTAACTTCTGCTCTGTCCGTTTAATGCGATGCCTAAATGATTTTCTCTCCTTCCTTTTTCTTTCTTGCATTAGAAAACTCCAAACTTTTATGAGAGAGAAGGACAGCTCCCCCTCCCACCCACAAACACCCCTAGAAGGGCAGACACTTTCCCTGGCCTGGAGCAGTGGCTGATCCTTGAGCACACCCTGCTCCAACATCTAGGACAGGAGCCCAGGGTTTGGTTTTGAGCAACTTGGGCTTTGATGCTTATGGATTTTCAAGGTCTACAGGACGCGACATGAAGGCTGCAGAGGAGTGAAGACAGCCTGAGGGAGGGGCAGGGGGGTTTCCTGGATGGGCTGGTGGCTGGAATCCTATTCCAGAAAGTCCCAGATGAGCACCTCCAGAGAAGGGCTAGATGAGTGGGCCTTGACTGAGGTCCTAGGACCTCAGAGTGTGTGCATCCATCAAAATAAAGACCATATGAGACCGGGCACGGTGGCTCACACCTGTAATCCCAGAACATTGGGAGGCTGAGGCAGGCAGATCACCTGAGGTCAGGAGTTTGAGACCAGCCTGGCCAACATGGTGAAACCTTGCCTCTACTAAAAATACAAAAATTAGCTGAGCATGGTGGCAGGTGCCTGTAATCCCAGCTACTTGGGAGGCTGAGGCAGGAGAATCGCTTGAACTCAGGAGGCAGAGGTTGCAGTGAGCTGGGTGTCCATCCCACGTGACAGAACAAGACTCTTTAGCTCCAAAAACAAGATCATATGAAGCCATGGGGTAAAACGGGGTTATTTAGAATGTGGCCAACTTCCATGAATACAAAATTAAAAGAGATTCCCTATAAGTTTTCTGACTCTCTCTACCTCTTTCTGTGTGTGTGTTGCACCAAGTGTGACCATACTTTGCATGTGCAAAGTCAGCCCGGACTCTCTCCCCCGACCACCCAGTCTTCTCTTGGAGGAGAACCTCCCGCAAGTCCCCCTTCACATGGCATACCCACTTGTTTACTGTCTACCATCTGCCCCACTCAGAGGCGGGAGGCAGAAGACCAGAGGTTTGTCTACTGTTCCCTGAAGGATCCCTCGTGATAGGTGTTTCATGTACATGTGCTTCTAAATGAATGAGACAGTTGGGGAATGAATGGCAGAATGAATTGTCAGCACCTGGAACCTGTGTCAAACCCAAAGGGGATGGGAGATCCTGGGACGCTCAGCAGGGTTGGAGGGGGGCTCCCTACTTGCACTTGGCAGGGAGACTTGAACCCCTTGGGCTGGGCCCTGGGTAGTGAGCCCCATCCGGATCTGTGAGGGAGGGCTCGTGCCTGACGCAGCCCTTCACACAGATAGGCCCACTTGTCAGTCCCACCAAGGCCCCTCACAGTTCTGGGTGACTGGCTGTTTTACTGCTAGAAGATTCTCCTTCCCCCAAATCCCTCAATTGCCCATTCGCCTCTTTAGCACCTTTCCGAGTTTCCAACATCTGTGCATCCATTTGACTACACGCAGCGCCAGAGCTGACAAGCTCTTACCACCTGATGAAATCACACTCCCAGGAGCAGAACTGGCTGCTCTGGGCCCGGCAAAGGTGATACCTGCCTCTTGCTGGCTCCTGGAGATCCGCTGGGGGCAGAGCCTCTTGCTGAGATGGGTGCTCCTCACAAGGGCCTGGGATTGGCACCTGGGACTCCAGCAGGGAGAGGCCAGGTCTCTCGCTGGGCAGCAACCTGAGCCCCCGCCCCTGGAGGAGGGGATTCACCCCGCATGGCCCACGTGCCTGCCAGCCCAGCTCCTCTCTGCACGCAGGTGGCTAGACCAAGCTCCTGCCCCAAGGCAGGGCTGCACACTTGGCATTGGGGGATGGCAGCTGGCTGCTCTAGGCCTCCTGGGAGCTTGCAAAGCAGTGGCCCTGGGAGTACCCACCTCACAGGTGTGTCCCTTTGGCCCAAGCAGTGAGTTTGTTGCTGTTGATGGTGTTGTTACGATTAATCTGCTGGCAACAATTTAAATTGGAAGGAATTCTGCATTTAGTTTGAATCACGTGGAATGACTATTTCTGTGGGTTACAAAATGATCAAATATTGGCAACTTTAGATGGCTATGCTAATGTAAGTTGAGATTTTTCTGCTCAATCCTGAAAAACTAAAGACCAAGCAGCCGTGGGCTGGAGTGGGATGACACGTGCCCCATTTAGATCAAAACACATTAGTTGACCCCAGGCCTCACCTGTCCCCTTCATTTCCCAATCTAGAGACTTGCTGCCTGCCAGACGCCACGTGCCAGCACAGCTTTTCTTATGCTAGAGTTCTTTCTTTCTTCCTTTTCTTCCTTCCCTCCTTACTTCTCTTTCTTCCTTCCTTCCTTTCTTTTCTTTCTTTCTCTCCTTCCTTCCTTCATTTCTTTACTTTTCTCTCTTTCCTTTTTTCCTTTCTTTATTTTCCTTTCTTTTCTTCCTTCCCATCCCTTTTCTTTCTCTCTTTCTCCCTTCCTTCTTTTTCTTTTTTCTTTCCTTCCTTCCTTCCTTCTACTGCTTCCATTCACTATTGTATTTGTCTAGTCTCTCATCCACCCATTCATGTGTTGACTCATTCACTCATTCATTCAATAAGACATTTTTGAGTGCTTACTATGCATCAGGCATTGTTCTTGGCCCTGAGAATACAGCACAGAACAAGACAGCAAAAATAGAAAAAAAAAGATTACAAATATATATGAATACATAAAATGCATAGCTTGTGCCTGGGGATCAATGCTAATAGGAAAATTTAAGCAGGAAAATAGGTTAAAAGTGCTGTGGGTGGATAAGGAAGGTGACACTGGGAAGGTGACACAGGGGGACCTGCAGGAGGGGAGGGGTGAGCGTGGGCAGAGCACACCAGCTGGAGGGACAGAGGGACAAATGCCCTGAGGCTGGAGTGTGTCTGGATGGTGCCAGTGCCAGTGGAGGGAAAGAAGACTCTTCCTTGAGCTGCTCTTGCATCTGTCAAAGCCTGGGGAGGGAGGCGGAGCGCTGGAGAAAAGGCTGAGTGTCTTGGGAGAAGGGGAGAGGCATGTTTTCCTTCCATCAGCATTTCTTCGAGCTGTCCAGCCCCCGCCCCCGTGTGTATGCCTGTGACTGTGCACTGTGATGATGCCTTTTAAGTGGAACAGGAGGTCCAGGAGGCTGAGAGGGAGAAGGGAGAAAAGGGTCTATTCCTTCCCCACGTCCTGTCAGTAGGGTTGTCACATAATTCTCCATCCAAACTGGGACCCTGTGCTGCAGAGCCCAGCCACAGCCAAGGACCGGTCCCCTCTCTCACTGAGGCTCAGGTGGCTCCTCTGTTCTCACCCCCTTTCTGTCTACTCTTAGCAGTCCTGCGCCTGACACGAGCTTCAGGGGGACAGGAGCTTTCTCCTTAAGAAGTGGGCAAAGATGTAGGCAGTCAAGTGTCTCCCACACCAGCTGGAGGGGTAAAAATCAGAACCTTCCTCACAGTGGGCAATTAGTGAAATGCCTTTAAAAACTGGTGAGACCACTGACCCAGCAAGTCCAGTGCAAGGAACCTGTCTTCAGAAATACATCTTTATAAAAGTGTATACTCAGCTTCAAGGATATTTGCCGAGGCATAATTCAAGATCATGCCGTTTAAGTGAAAATAACCTGCACAGCAGGAGGGGGTTGAACACATTGTGATCTCACTGTGTAATTGAATACAATCCTTGTGCTATAGAACACAAATAACATGGAGACCCTAAGGCATTCTGCTGTGTTTAAAAAAAAAAAAAAAAAAAACTCAGAGGTTCTATGATGTATAATCCCATTTATCTAACATTCTTTTTTTCTTTTTTCTTGTTTTTGAGACAGTCTTCCTCTATTGCCTAGGCTGGAGTGCCATGGTGTGATCCTGGCTTACTGCAACCTCCACCCCCTGGGTTCAAGTGAGTCTCCCATCTCAACCTCCCAAGTAGCTGGGATTAAGGGAACCACCATCACGTCTGGCTAATTCTTGTATTTTAGTAGAGACAGGGTTTCACCATGTTGGCCAGGCTGGTCTCAAACTCCTGACCTCAGGTGGTCCACCCACCTCAGCCTCCCAAAGTGCTGGGATTATAGGCAAGAGCCACAGCACCCAGCCTATCTCACATTCTTTAAGTAACAAAATTCTAGAGATGGAGAACAGATGAGTGGCTGTGAGAATGGAAAGGAATGGGAGGCGACTGTGGCTGTAGAAAGGGCAAGAGGGGTCGATGTGATGGAACTCGATACAAACAGCATGTAGCATTTGCTCAGATTCACCTGTGCAAGCCTAGTTCTCAGCGTGATGGTATTTGGACGGTATTAGGAGCTGGTGCCTTTAAGAGGCGATTAGGTCATGAAGGTGGAGCCCTCATATTTGGGATTACAAGAGACAGGAGAGAGATGATCTTCCTTCCGGTCTTGGTGAGGACGCCTTGAGAGGATGGATGTCTGCAAACCAAGGACCCAGCCCTCACCAGATACCAGCTCTGCTGGCACCTTGATCTTGGACTTCTCGGCATCCAGAACCGCGAGAAGTAAATACGGACTGCTTTGGCCACCCTGTCTGTGCTGTATTTGCTACAGCAGCTTAAACTGACTAAGGCAGAACTGTCCTGCTTCTTGACCTGCAGTGTGGTCACACCAACCTACACATGCAATAAAATGATACGGGACTAAATACTCACAAACACGCAGGAACAACTGTGGGCATCCAACTGGGGAGGATCGGATCAGATCGACACCCACTTCCTGATTGTGCTACTGCACTCTGGCTATGCACCAAGTTACCCTTTGGGGAAACTTGGCAAAGAATACACGAGATCCCCCTGAATCACACCTTACAATTGTATGTGAATCTACATTTATCTTAAAAAAAAATGTCTTTTGAGACAAGGTCTCACTCTGTCGCCCAAGCTGGAATGCAATGGCGTGATCTGCGCTCACTGCAACTTCTGTCTCTGCTCCCGGGTTCAAGTGATCCTCCCGCCTCAGCCTCCCGAGTAGCTGGGACCATCCAGCTAATTTTTGTATTTTCAGTAGAGATGGGGTTGCACCATGTTGCCCAGGCTGGTCTTGAACTCCTGGCCTCAAGTGATCCACCCACCTCAGCTTTCCAAAGTGCTGGGATTACAGGTGTCAGCCACCACGCCCGCCCTTCTCCAAAAAAAAAATTTTTTTTTGAGAACGAGTCCCACTCTGTCATCCAGGCTGGAATACAGTGGGGCATCTCGGCTCACTGCAATCCGTCCCACCGGGTTCAAGTGATTCTCCTGCCTCAGCCTCCCGAGTAGCTGGGGCTAGAGATGTGCACCACCACACCCAGCTAACGTTTTTATCTTTAGTAGAGGTGGGCTTTCACCATGTTGCCCAGGCTGGTCTCAAACTCCTGGCCTCAAGTGTTACGCCCACCTTGGTTTCCAAAGTGCTGGGATTATAGGTGTGAGCCGTTGCACTGGCCCCACAGTTTTTTTTATATTACAAGAAGAGACAGAGGGTCGTGCCCATCTAGAGTATATTAGTTTGCATGTCTGGGAATGTTAGGGTGAGCGGTGAGTGGAGAGTGGACAGCAGGGTGCCCGGCTCTGGGAAGGGCTGGAAGGTGAGCCATGCCTGCTGCTAACCCCAACAGCAGGGACTCTCCGGTGGAAAGGTCTGCTCTGTGACTGTACATATTCCAAATTCCTGCCAACGAATATGTGCTGTGTAAATTTAAACATAAATTTAAAAATGGCTGGGCACTATGTCTCACGCCTGTAATGCAAGCACTTTGGGAGACTGAGGCAGGCAGATTGCTTGAGTCCAGGAGTTTGAGGCCAGATTGCTTGAGTCCAGGAGTCTGGGCAACATGGCGTAACCCCATCTCTACTAAAAGTACAAAAAATTAGCTGGGTGTGGTGGTGCACGCCTGTAGTCCCAGCTACTCTGGGGGCTGAGATGGAAGGATCACTTCAGTCTGGGAGGTTGAGGCTGCAGTGAGCCCTGATGGTGCCACTACACTCCAGATGGCAGAGTGAGACCCGGTCTCAGAAAAAAAACAAAACAAGCAAAACTTTCTTGGAAGAGAAAGAGAGAAACTCATAAATCTCTGATTAAAAGGAGGAAGCATTACTTTGTGCAGACTCAAGACCCTCACCCCATTACAAACTGTTCACCTCCCAGCACACCCCAATCTCCCAGCCATGCCCAGCTTGCTCCATTTTCTGTCTATACACACCCTACCCATTCTTCATGGCTCCATTCAAATCATCTCTTCTCCAGGAAACCACCTCAAGCTCCTGACCCCAAATGGCCTCCCAGCCCAGCATAGCCCTCCCATTAAGAATTCCTCTGCCGGGCGTGGTGGCTCACGCCTGTAATCCCAGCACTTTGGGAGGCTGAGGTGGGCGGATCACCTGAGGTCAGGAGTTCGAGAACAGCCTGACCAACATGGTGAGACCCCATCTTTAAAAAAAAAAAAAAAAAAGAATTCCTCCAGCCCGGCATGGTGGCTCACACCTGTAATACCAGCACTTTGGGAGGCTGAGGTGGGTGGATCACCTGAGGTAAGGAGTTCAAGACAAGGCTGGCCAACATGGCAAAACCCTGTCTGTACTAAAAAAAAAAAACACAAAAATTAGCCGGGTGTGGTGGCAGGTGCCTATAATCCCAGCTCCTTGGGAAGCCGAGGCAGGAGAATCACTTGAACCTGGGAGGCAGAGGTTGCTGTGAGCCGAGATCATGCCACTGCACTCCAGTCTGAGCGACAGAGCAATATTTCATCTCAAAAAAAAAAAAAAAAAAGGAATTCCTCCAAGGTGGGGATTGATGTTTTTCATCTTAGATCCCTAGTATTTATTAACACAGAGGCAGTTCCCTGTGCAGGCTCCCTCCTCATCCTCCTACCATGGAAGGAGGCCAAATCAAGGGTAAGAGTTGGTTTGACCCCTGATTCCAACCCCACAAGCTGTAGGCGACATCCTCTCTGATCCTCAGTATCTTCATCTTTAAATTAGGGAAGGACAGCTATGACTTTCATAAAGATAACACAAGATTCAACATAATAACTTTACCTAGTAATTGCTGGAGAGTTTGGAAAGCATGCATGTTAAGTGCCCAGCGCAGTGGCTTGCTCAGTAATGCGTTGTTTTTATAACTAATAAAGAATGACTAAAAAAAGCAAGCTGTGAGTGTGGCGTGTGTAAACACATCGCTCACAGAGCCCCTGAAACACTTGTCAGAGGCCGGGTGCTGGCCCCAAGGTTGCCTATGGGATCCGCAACCCCAGATGCAGATGCAAAACAGCAACAGCAGCAAAGAGGAAAGGAGGAGGGAGAGGGGGAGGAGGAGGAGAAAGGGAGAGGAGGAGAGGGAGAGGAGGATGGGGAGGGAGAGGAAGAGGAGGAGAGAGATGAGGAGGAGGGAGAGGGGAGGGAAGAGAAGGGGACAAAAAGAGGGAGAGGAAGGAAGACAGGGAAAGGGAGAAGAGAAGCAGGGAGGGGAGTGGGAAGAGGAAGAAGGGGGAACAAAGGAGAGGGAGGAGAAGGCGGGGAGAGGAAGAAGACAGGTAGAGGGGAAGGGAGAAGGAGAAGAAGAGAAGGAGCAGTAGGGAAAAAGAAGGAAGTCCTCATGGAGCACGTGCGGGTCAGGACCCTCCTCAAGGCTCCACGTGTGCCTCTTATTTAATCTTCATAAAAACCTGTGACCTCTTGGCCTCCACTCCCAAATTCACTTCACGGCCTAAAACGGCCGTCCCAGTCCTCCAAACATCATGCCATAAATGAGGAAAGGGAAGGAGTAAGACCCTACCCAGAAGCCCTACTCATTAACTCCTGCTTATGTCCCATTGGCCGGACTTGGGCACATGGTCTTGTGAAGCTGCAAGGGGGCCTGGGAAATGCAGTCTGTATTCAGATGACCTTGTGGCCAGCTAAAGATGGCAGGTTCTTTTGTTAAAAAGCAGAATGTCAGCAGGGTGTGGTGGCTCACACCTGTAATCCCAGCACTTTGGGAGGCTGAGGTGGGCAGATCTCTTGAACTCAGGAGTTCAAGACCACCCTGGGCAACACAGCAAAACCCTGTCTCTGCAAAAACTACAAAAGGTAGCTGGGCGTGGTGGCATGCATCTGTAGTCCCAGCTACTTGGGGGGCTGACGCAGGAGGATCGCTTGAGCCTGAGAGCCCAAGGCTATAGTCAGCTGTCATCACAGCACTGCATTCCAGCCTGGGCAACACAGCAAGACTCTGTTAAAAAAAAAAAAAAAAAAGCAGAGAATCTGCTCCTTTTATATGCAGAAACTGAGGCACAGGGAGGATAAATACCTTGCCCACACAGCTTGTAGGTGAAGGAGTTAGCAAGAAGTAGAATAAAGGCGCCCCAAGACACAGCAGGTCCTAATCCCCAGAACCTGTCAATGTTACCTTCTGAAAGAGGATTGTTGCAGGTGTGGTTAAAGAGCTGCAGTTGGGGGTGATCCTGGATTAGCCAAGGGGGCCCTGAATGCAGTCACACGCATTTTAAGAAGAGGGAGGCAGAAAGAGAGGTGGAGATGTGGGCTTTGAAGATTCAGTGGCCACAAGTCAAGTGGCACCAGGAACCACCAGAAGCCGGGCCAGGCAAGGACGGTCCCCTGGAGCCTCTGGAGGGGGTGCAGCCCGGCCCACACTGTGATTTCAGAATGTAATGATCACTTCTGTCTCCAGACTCCAGGACTGTGGGGGAAGAGGTTTCTGTTGTTCTAAGCCGACAAGTTCGTGTTAGTGTTTCCTGGGAGCCCCAAGAAATGCACCCAGACTCCACGCAAACCCAGGCAGCCTGAGGCCAGCCCCTGTGGTCTTTATCTCTAAGTGGCCAGGAGCTCCGAAGGGAACTGCAATGGAGGAAGCCCTCCAGCGTTTTGGGTCAGAGGCCCTAGCCTTGAACACCTGCCCCTGCCCCGTCCCCCGAGTCTGGCTGTGACCCCAGAGAGCAAGCAAGGAGGAGGCAGGCTCATCACTGCGCATCAGCGGTCCCAGCCCCAGAGCCGGATGCTGCATTCGGTCACGTCCCCAGGAATTCCCCTGGTCCATGGGCCTGAGTGAGTGAGGGGAGGGACCTAATTGAAGATGAGCTCACAGGGAGGGTTATTTATTCTACCGAGGGAAGGCCGTCAGCAGCTCCCAGTGGTGCCCACACGCCGAGCAAAGAAGTTTAGCAGTGGCCAAGCGAACTCCTACGGCTTGTGGGCAAATCTCATGGGGTGTCAATAAGCTCCAGCTTTCTTCTCTCTCTTTTTAAAAAGCATTTCTTTCTTCGCCTCTGCCTAATTTCTATCATATCCTAAGCCTCACCAAATTGTGTTCCCAGAAGATAAGGCTGATTAGCCACCCAGAAACCTGGGGAGCTTCTTTTTTTTCCCCCTTTGAGACAGGGTCTCGCTCTGTCACCCAGACTGGGGTGAGCGGCATGATCACAGTTCACTGCAGCATTGAACTCCTGGCCTCAAGCAATCCTCTTGCCTCAGCCTCCCATGTAGGTGGGACTACAGGCTCGCACCTCATGGCTAATTTCTGGGGGGAGTTTTTTGTTTGTTTTGTTTTGTTTGTAGAGAAGAAGTCTATGTTGTCCAGGTTGGTCTCAAACTCCTGGCCTCAAGGAATCCTCCCTCCTCGGCCTCCCAAAGTTTTGGGATTGCAAGTGTGAGCCACCACACTCAGCCTGGCCAGAGTCCTCACAGTCCACCTTTCACTCTGCCCCACATCCCACCCCTCCTGTGGATTTCCTTTCCTAAACATCTTTCAACACCATGCCCTTCCCTCCCTTGCCGCCATCCCCATCCTGGCCTAGGCCTCCTCCACCTCTCTCCCACCTCCTAGCCATCTCCTGACTCCAAACTGGCCTCCTTCGCACCTTTTTCATGCTGCTGGAGTCCTTTTTGCCAAGTGAAAATCGTATTTGGCCACTCTCATTGATGGAATGGTGTCCCCCCAAAATTCATGTCCACCAGCACCTCAGAATGGGAATCTATTTGAAAATAGGGGCTTTCCAGATATAATTAGTTAAGATGAGGTTATACTGGATTAGGGTAGACACTAAGCCCCATGACTGGTGTCCATTTAGGAAGAGGAGATGACCCCCAGAGCTACACGAAGCCCATGTGAAGATGGAGGCAGAACCAGGAGCAATGCAGCTGCAAACTGAGGAACACCAGGATGGATGGGAGCCATCAGAAACCAGACCAGGCAAGGACGGACTTCCCTAGAGACTTGGGAGGCAGCGTGGCTCTGCTGGCACCTTGGTTTCCGACTTTTAGCCTGCAGCAGTGTGAGAATCGATTTCCGTTGTTTTAGGGCAGCCTAGGGAGATGAGCGCAGTCCTCCTGACACCCGCCCTACCTTCATTCCCACCAAGCGTCCGGGTGCTCTCCAGATAATGAGGAGGCTCATGTCCTTGGCTTCCAAACTCCTCCAAGTTTTGGCCCAGCTCACTGGCCTGGCCCGGCCCTGACCTGCCGTCCCCTTCTATGCTCTCTCTGCTTTTGGTCCCTGGGTTCTTCTTTCCCTCCACTATCTATTTTCTTGATACTCCCTCTGCCTAGAATTCTGCATGGAGAGGGGTTTGCATGGCAGGGAGAGGGGTGGGGACCGAGGCCAAATGCCAGGTGCCTCAGTTCTCCCTTGGTTCACAGCTGCGTGGACCCCGCAGAACAAGGGCGAACCTGATAGAAAACTTGGCTTCCATTGCTCGCTGATTTTTCCAGGACCTTCCAGGTGCTTCCCATTTCTGAGTACCCAACCTAGTGTCCTTGACTTCACAAAGTGCATCTGAAATTCCAACCATATATGGATTTTTTTTTTAAAAGAGCGTGTCTGTTTCAGCTCCAATTTCTGAACATGACCTGTTGGGCATTTTCCATCTGGCACCTGGACAACCACATTCTGTGACTTCCAGGTTGTTCTGCACCTACTTGCTTCACTTTCTCACTGTGAAAGCCCCTTTGTTGCTCTCAGGAAGTGTCACAAAAACAATGGACAGTTAATTTCACTCCTTTCCTGGGGCTGGACTCAGACCAGAAGGGAGAGGAGGCTCTGTCTCCAGTCTCCCCAGGGGAGGGAGAGAAGGGCCATTGGGATGAGGCTCTTTTCTTCCAATAGAATGTAAGCTCCACGCAGGCTGAGGGCTCATCTAGTCTCCCGTTGCCCCCAGAGCCCAGCCTTCGAGAGCTGAGTGGAGGTGTCGTGGTAGACATCTCTCGTTCCATGCCCAGCACCCGCTCAGCTTTCTCTTTGTTCCTTGGTTTCCTCCATTTGTTGACCCTTCATTTACTTTGTTCCTTAATTTCTTTTGCCCAGCCTGTGGGTAATATTGAGAGCTGGAGCCAAGCAGCCCGTCCTCTTCCACGAGCTCAGGGATAAGCATGTGGCCCAGTCTCACCCGAAGACCCACAAGGAGACTGACACCAGGACCCCTGGAAAGCCCTCGCTGTCCCCTCCTTCTGGAATCAGGAAGCTCTGTGGCCCTGGAGCTGCTGGCTGCCATCTTGTGAGATGGAAAAAGTGGGGCCAGGAGAGAGAAACTTCATCCTTCTGCTCAGCTAGAGCCTCGCATCCAGCTTTCTCTAAAGCCAGATCCAATTCACCTCTGCCTTATGATTCTGCCACATAGTCATTCATTCTTTCCTTAAATTAGGTTTTTGGACACATGCAGCCAAGACTCATTCATCTGAGTGAATGAGCGGATGGATGGATGAAGAGCTAAGCTTCAGTTCAAGCCGATGAGCATGTTCAGCGCCTGCTACACACGCTCCGACCCTCGTGGTTCCCAGCCTCCTGCCACTTCTCTGCCTCCTCCCTGCTCCTGTGACACATACGTTCCTGATCTCCCAGTGCAGACTCATCAGCCCATCCCCAAGAGTCCAGCCCCTCCTAACAGCAACTTTGCACGATGCTCTCACAAACAAAAACAATTTTCTGTCTCTTTTTTTTTTTGAGACTGAGTCACGATCTGTCCCCCAGGCTGGAATGCAGTGGCACATTCTCGGCTCACCGCAACCTCGGCCTCCCAGGTTCAAGCGATTCTCCTGCCTCAGCCTCCCGAGTAGTCAGGATTACAGGCATGCACTACCATACCCAGGTAATTGTATTTTTAGTAGAGACAGGGTTCACCATGTTGGTCAGGCTGGTCTCGAACCCCTGACCTCAGGTGATCTGCCCGTCTCGGCCTCCCAAAGTTCTAGGACTACAGGCATGAGCCACCATGCCCGGCACAATTTTCTCTCTAATAGAGATCCTAGGGGCCATTGTTAAGGTTCTACTTTTTTTTTTCATTCTACTACAAAAGTTAAAACTATTTCAGCTGCCATTTAGGGAGCCCTGCCTGCAATACACCAGACACTGCTCTGGGCCTGTATTGCAGGTGATGAAACTGAGGCTTAAAGAAATTGAATAACATACACAAGATCACACAGCTTGATCTTGGGCAGAAGATCCCAAATCAATGCCCAGAATCTGTTTCTCCATTTGAAAGACAAGTCCCCACATGGTGGCTTCTTGATGGAGCATGGGGCAAGGCCCTTCCTGAGGCCGTGCTGTCCAGGGAAATGTTCCACAGTGCTGGAAATGTCCTCCATTGGCACCATCCCACAGGGTGGCCACTGTGGCTCTTGAGCACTTGTACTGTGGCTAGCGTGACCAAGGAGCTGAACATTTTAAAGTTTATTTTTATTCATTTTAATTTAAATCTCAATTACCACACATGGCTAGTGGCCACCAAATTGGGCACTTCCACTTTAGAAACTGGATGTTGATCTGTATTAAGACTGAGCTTTGACCGGGCATGGGGGCTCACGCCTGTAATCCCAGCCCTTCGGGAGTTTGGGAGGCTGAGGTGGGCAGGTCACCTGAGGTCAGGGGTTCGAGACCAGCCTGGCCAACATGGTGAAACCCTGTCTGTACTAAAAATACAAAAATTAGCTGGGTGTGGTGGCGGGTGCCTGTAATTCCAGCTACTCTGGAGGCTGAGGCAGGAAAACTGCTTGAACCTGGGAGGTGGAGGTTGCAATGAGCCGAAATCGATCCATTGCACTCCAGCCTGGGCAACAAGAGCAAAACTCCATCTCAGAAAAAAAAAGGCTGCGTCCGGTGGCTCACGCCTGTAATCCCAGTACTTTGGGAGGCCAAGGCAGGCAGATCACGAGGTCAGGAGATCAAGACCATCCTGGCCAAGATGGTGAAACCCCGTCTGTACTAAAAATACAAAAATTCACTGGATGTGGTGGTGCACACCTGTAGTCTCAACTACTTGGGAGACTGAGGCAGGAGAATCGCTTGAACCCAGGAGGCGGAGATTGCAGTGAGCCGAGATCATGCCATTGTACTTCTTCTTGGACCTAGTTCAGGGGAAGGTAAAGTTTTTCTTTAAAGGACCAGATAGTAAATTTAGGCTTTGTGAACCATACTGTCTCTGTCATCACTACTCAACTCTACCACTGTAAGGACAAAACAGCCATAAACAATATATAAACAATGAGTATGGCTGTGTTCCAATAAAACTTTATTTAGGAAAGCAAGTGATGGGCCACAGGTAGTTTGCCAATCTCTGCCCTGGACTTGAAGGGGGAATATCAAGTAGAGGGCAGTGAGGTGGGGCCAGTGGGGAAAACCTCAAAGGCTCAAGCGCCCTGAGGAAGGATGGCCAAGTGGTTCCTGTGGCTCTCTATCCTCCCAGCTCCTCCACAGATAGAAGTGAAAGGAGACTTCCTGAGGTGAAGCTCTTTGACCAGACTTTGGGGATGCTGCACAACCCTGAAGAAGGGAGTGGAGGAGACCAGGTCCCTTGGTTTGAGACTCTGGCCAGGGCACAGAACCAAATCCCAGAGCTGGGGAATTCGTGCGTACAATGGAACCCATTGATGGAGAACAAGAGCTGTGTTGAAAGCTGGTGCGTTTCTTGTCATAGTTCGCCAAGGGGATGTGGTGAGCTGGGCTCTCTCCACATCCTGATGTTGCTGAAAATCTGGCATAGAGGGGCCTTCCTGTCCTCCAGGTAGCCCCCCAGCACCGCTCCAGGGTCGCAGAGCCCCCTCGGGAGTGCCAGCCATCCCGTTCTGGCTGATGGAGCCAGGAGCCAGTGTGATCCAGCTTTGAGAGATGTGCCAGCCATTCCCCTGGCCATTAGCAGCTCTTCCCAGCCTCCCTGGGATGTGCCTACCTAAGTGGGAGATACAGGATTTTTGTTTGAATCCTTCCTTGGAACGATTGGGTGCACTTTACAGCTGTTGAACTGGCACTTGGCTTCATGTTGGGCAAAGAGACTTTCTCTTGCATGAAGCAGCCCTTTGTCCCACAGGTATTCATGAGAGTAGCTTCTTCCACTGTGACCTCGAATGCATCTGCCCTGAGAGAACAAGAGGAGGGGACGGAGGGAGGGATGCTTCGGAGACCTCGGCACCGGTTCTATTGTTCACCCCACGCTCAGCCAGGCACGTGCCCACCCTCACCCACTGAAAACAGAGCTCTACAAAGGACGCCCTCAGTTCTCCTGGGCCAAGAACAAGGTCTAAGGCAGCAGACTCCCCAGAACCGGCCAGCTCAGAGGCTGCAGGGTGTGCAGGCACCCCTCTCTGTGTTGGAACCTTGGCTCTGCCATGTTGACATCTTGGACAAGCACCTTAACCTCCCAGAGCTTCATCATCCCCATTTCACAGAAAAGGAAACTAATGCTGGTGGATGCTTTAGGAAAAATGTGTGCAAAGTGCCCAGCACATCAGGGATGTCCAGTATATGGGGTCATTGCTATTCGAAGGGCCTTCTGTTGTCATCACTGCTTCTAGTGAGTCAGCTTGAGTCTCAGAATGGCTGTCTCCCCAAGGAGAGCCATGGCCATCCGGGGTCCAGCTTCACAGCCATAGGGCATCATGACCAGAGATGAGAGAAGTCCCAGGAAGGACTCTGATTGGCTAAACATGGGTCATGGGCCTTGATATATTTGACTGTGTGTCCCTTCCCAAATTTCATGTTGAATTGTAATTCCCAAGGTTGGGGGAGGCACCTGTGGGAGGCGATTGAATCACAGGGGCGGATTCCCCCCTTTGCTATTCTCATGATAGTGACTTCTCACGAGATCGGATGGTTTAAAAGTATGAGGGGCCGGGCACAGTGGCTCAGGCCTGTAATCCCAGCACCTTGGGAGGCCAAGGGAGATCACCTGAGGTCAGAAGCTGAAGACCAGACTGGCCAACATGGCGAAACCCTGTCTCTACCAAATATACAAAAAAATTAGCTGGGTATGTTGGTGGGCACCTGTAATCCCAGCTACTTGGGAGGCTGAAGCAGGGAGAATTGCTTGAACCCAGGAGGCAGAGGTTGCAATGAGCCGAGATCATGCCACTGCACTCCAGCGTGGGTGACAGAGCGAGACTCAGTCTCAAAAAAAAAAAAAGTGTGGGGCTAGGCATGGCGGCTCACACCCATAATCCCAGCACTCTACATTTACCAGGAAGCTGCCAGCCGTGGTAATTATCCAAGTGACATCACAAACCAGCCACACTCACTCAGAGGTGAGCAGAGCCAGGAGAGGGTCTGTGGAGCTACCGCACAAGCCACTGAGGATGCTGAGAGCTCGGAGAAGTCTGGTTCTTCCAGGGGGAGTTAACATTTGTGAAATATCTGTGAAAAAGGAAGAAAATGAAAAGTGCTCGAGCCCCCACTGGCTGCTCTGAAAAGCCATTTTTGTATGATTCGCTGTCGGGCTCCCTGCTCACTGCAGCCCCCTCTGGCAGGCAGCTTTATCACCAGTCCCTGAACTCTCGCTTTCTTTTTCATCCCCTTCAGCAGATCACCCTTGTGTCTCATGTCAGATGCAGCCATGGACACCGGCTCCTACCTCACCACCAAGACTTAAAGGAGAAGGAGGAAGTTGTGGAGGAGGCAGACAATGGAAGAGATGGAATACTAATGAGGGCAATGGGGAGAAGGAGGCTGATCATGAGCTATAGATAAAGAAGAGGAAGAAGGTGGAGAGGAAGCGGGAGGAGGAGGGAAGTGATGGTGAGAAAGAGGATGGAGATAAAGATGAGGAAGCGGAGGCTGTTGAGGGCAAACTGGCTGCTGAAAATGACCAGGATGACGATGTTGGTACCAAGAAGCAGAAGACCAATGAGGATGACCAGGCAGCCAAAAAGGAAAAGTCGAACTTTAAAAAAAGCTCAACAGCCAGGCACAGTAATCCCAGCCCGCCTGTAATCCCAGCACTTCGGGAGGTCGAGTTAGGCAGATTACTTGAGATCAAGAGTTCAAGACCAGCCTGGCCAACATGGTGAAACCCTGTCTCTACTACAGATACCAAAATTAGACAGGCATGGTGGCACGTGCCTGTAATCCTAGCTACTTGGGAGGCTGAGGCAGGAGAATCACTTGAACCAGGGAGGCAGAGGTTGTAGTGAACTGAGATCATGCCACTACACTCCAGCCTGGGCAACAGAGTAAGATTCCATCTCAAAAAACTAAAGATAAACTAGAATTTTTTTTGGATAATTTGTTCTAGCAAAAAAAAAAAAAAAGAAGGGAGTAAGGAAGGAAGTGAGGGTGGGAGAGAGGGAGGGAGGGAGGCGAGAAAGAAAGAAAAAGGAAGAAAGATAAAGAAAGAAAGAAAAGAAAGGAAAGGAAAAAGGAAGGGAAGGGAAGGGAAGGGAGGGGAGGGAGGGAAAGGAGAAAGGAAAGTGCCCTAGAACAAGATAGATTCAGGCATCCTCATTAGGGTCTGACAACACTGAGAAAAAAGCAGTTGCTACCATGTGAACCCACTCTTCAGGAAGGCTGGAGTTTGAATTCAAGCCTTGCCATTCACTCATTAATTCATTCCTTAATTAAAAAATATCTGTTGGGGTCCAGGCGTGGTGGCTTACACCTGTAATCCAAGCACTTTGGAGGCCAAGGTGGATGGATCACCTGAGGTCAGTAGTTCAAGACCAGCCTGACCAACATGGTGAAACCTCGTCTTTAAAAATATATATATATATGTATCTGTTGGGACTGGGCATGGTGGCTTATGTCTGTAATCCCAGGACTTTGGGAGGCCTAGACAGGAGAACCACTTGAGCCCAGGATCTCGAGACCAGCCTGAGCAATGTGGCAAGATCCCATCTCTACAAAAAATACAAAAATTAGCCAGGCGTGGTGGTGCACACCTGTAGTCCCGGCTACTTAAGAGTTTGAGGTGTAAGGACCTGACCCCGGGGAGATCGAGGACCTGACCTCCCTCCGGTGGAAGAACTTGAGCCCAGGGAGGTCAAGGCTGCAATAAGCTGTGATCATGCCACTGCACTCTCACCTGGACAACAAAGTAAGACCCTGTCTCAAAAAAATTTTTTTTTGGTGGCACCTACTGTGAGTGTGGCCCTGAGAAGATAGAGTGTGGGTGAGACAGACATGGCCTTGCATTTGAATTGTGACAGTCTATCCAGGGAGACAGTTTCTAAACAAATAAAGGCACGGTTAGTATTAATAAATAATTCAAAATGGAATGAACACGATCAAGAAAAGAAGGGCAGGGTTTGGGTGGGAATTAGAAGAGAGACCTTAGAGAGTCAGGGAAGTCTTTTCTGAAGACCTGTCCTTTAAACTGAGAATCACAACGAGCCAGCGTTCCCCAGGTGAGAGAGCGCGCCAAGAACATTCCAGCAGAGGAACAGCTTGTGGCAGCTCTTCCAGTCACGGTGAGGAACAGAAAAAGAAGTGACTGCAGATTCAGAGACCTTAAAGATCTGTAAGACGTGAGGCTGTCACAAGAAGCACGCCGGTCAGCAAGCAGCACAGACGCAGAGCCAAGAAGAAAGGTTAGGAGGTTGTGAGGCTCCCTCCTCCAGGGTGTCCTTTGCTTAGACTGGGATTTCCCTGAACAGGGAATGCGGATGAAGGACTTGATTGCCACAGAGCTACTTTGTAATTGATGGCCTAGGCTCTGTTGGCTTGGCTGGCCCCACATTCCTCCTGCAGAGCTATCAATTCTCTTCCCATCCAAAGCAGGGCTGCTGGAGTAGGCACTTGATTCGATTACAAGACCTATTTCCCCTCCATGCTGATTGGCTCAAGCAGTGGGCATGTGCCACAGGATGAGCCAATCGGAATCTTCATTGAAATTTGACATATGATGCCAGAAGGGGGAAGGTCTCACTTTCTTAGAATTGAGAGCTGCAAAGGACCCTCTTTCCCACAATGCAAAGAAACCCTGTCGGAGCAAGAATGGGAATGAAGCCAGAGCTCAAAGAAGAACAGAGATATCCAGAGCTGAGTGGAGAGAAAAACAGACATCATGTGAGTCCCAGATCCAGCTGTACCTGAAGGTAGAATACCCTTGGGTTTTTTTAGGTTCATGGAATGACATATCACTTTTTTTCCTAAGTGGATCTGAATTTAGTTTGTCATTTAAAATCCAGATGTATATCAGAATTCAGAAGTTCAGATTGTATCTAGTACCTCTTGCATATGCTGTACACTATGTGACACCCCTGTGAGTCCTGGGAGTCTAGACACACCAATATCAAACATGTTAATATTTCTAAAGCAGAACATATGAGTAGTTATGCCCATAGGGATAAATAGAGACTATAAAATAGCCTCATGTCAGATTTTGCTGCCAAGTGAATTTGAACCAAGCTTAAGAAAAACACTTCCTGTTTTCATAGTTTTAAAAATTTAGCATTTATAGCTAAATGATTATGGACCTGAAATACAACAGAAATTCACTGGACACTTATTAAACCCCTCCCATGGGCTGGGCGAGGTGCCAGATACTTTCTACCAATAACCTTCTGAGCCTTTACCCAGAAACTGGGTCTTCGAAAGATGAAGTGTCTTTGTCAAGGTCATGTAGCCCTAAGTACCAGGTTTGTGACCTAAACCTAAGTTTGGCACCAAAGTCTATACTTTTCTATTACCCCAGTGGTTCACAAAACCCAATCTACAGTGAATTTTTTACTAGTCCACAGCACAATGACAAAAATAGGGGGAAAATGGATTCTTTCAATAGATACATCTAAAACTTCAGGATTCACTTTTATTTCAAGAATGCCTACCTGCTGTTTCATGTTCAGGTGTCCCGTACAACAAAAGTGGACTCTTTTAAAAAATTTCTTCACGGCCAGGCGCAGTGGCTCACGCCTGTAATCTCAGCACTTGGGGAGGCCGAGGTGGGCAGATCACCTGAGGTTGGGAGTTCGAGACCAGCCTGACCAATATGGTGAAATGCTGTCTTTATAAAAATACGAAACTGCCGGGCACAGTGGCTCATACCTGTAATCCCAGCACTCTAGGAGGCTGAGGCAGGCGGATCACGAGGAAAAAGATCGAGACCATCCCGGTCAACATGGTGAAACCCCATCTCTACTCAAAATACAAAAATTAACTGGGTATGGTGGCATGCACCTGTAGTCCCAGCTACCCAGGAGGCTGAGGCAGGAGAATTGCTTGAACCCGGAAGGCAGAGGTTTCAGTGAGCAGAGATCTTGCCATTGCACCCAGCCTGGGCAACAAGAGCAAAATTCTGTCTCAAAAAAAAAAAAAAAAAATTAGCCAGGCATGGTGGTTCATGCCTATAATCCAAGCTACTCAGGAGGCTGAGGCAGGAGAATTGCTTGAACCTGGGAGGCGGAGGTTGCAGTGAGCCGAGATCACACCATTGCACTCCAGTACTCCAGCCTGGGCAACAAAAGCAAAACTCCGTCTAAAACAAAACAAGACAAATTCTTTACCAAGCAAAATACCTTCATCTATAATCTTCACTAGAAACTGGTGAGGACATGTTACTGGCGCAGACGCCAGAGGGCTGGTGCAGCATCTCTTCACTAGGACACAGGGCTTTGTGGGAACTGCAGGCACACTTGCTCCTACTCTCTGCCCTTGTGGTCCTGATGCAGAGATGAATGGGAAATAAAGCATTTGCATTCAAGCCTCAGCTGATTCCTGCAGCAGCTCCACCCAAAGTAGCTTTCTCTTTTCAGCGACATCTGTCATATTCACACCATGCCTGTCACAGGAGCAATTGCTGCATCAGTTCCCTGGGAGACCTGACATCTCATTTTCATGTCCAGGGTTTGCAGGATTGGTAGCACTGCCTGTCTGCCTAGTCTATCCCCAGGCTTGTCCACATCTTTTAAGAATTGTCTTAAAGCCCGGTGTGGTGGCTTACGCCTGCAATCACAGCACTTTAGGAGGCCGAGGCAGGTAGATCACCTGACATCAGGAGTTCGAGACCAGTCTGGCCAACATGGTGAAACCCCATCTCTACCAAAAACACAAAAATTAGCCTGGCATGGTGGCGGTGGTGTGCGCCCGTAATCCCAGCTACTCGGGAGGCTGAGGCAGGAGAATCGCTTGAACCCTGGAGGTGGAGGTTGCAGTGAGCTGAGATCATGCCACCGCACCCCAGCCTGGGAGACTGAGACTCTCTCTCTCTCAAAAAAAAAAAAAAAAATCAAACACGTAAAATAAGATTATAATTGTGTGAAGTGCTGCAGAGGGAGCTGTTGCGAAGAGAGCCAAGCCAGCAGGGCTAAGATCCTGGTAGAGGAAACAGCAGGTGCAGAGACCAGAGTAGCTGGAGCAAAGAGAGTAATGGGAAGCCCAGGGCTGAGTGGAGCCAGAGAGGTCTACGAGAGCCAGGGCACCGGCGGCTGTGAAGGTGCTCAGAGTGACATGTAACGTAGTGGTCCTTAACTGGGGAGGGGAGAGAGGAGTGGGAAAAGGATACTCCCCACCCCAGGTGCCATTTGGCAATGTTTTCAAAACTTTTTGGTTATCCCAACACAGTGGGGAGAACAGGCAGGAGGAGGGCAGGAGGAGGTGCTCCTGGCATGGAGCGGGCAGAGGCCAGGGCTGCTGCTGCACAGGCGAGCCGCCCACAACAGTTACCCAGATGCAAATGTCACCAGCACTGAGGCTGAGAAAGCTGGCTCTCAGGGAATAAGGCTTTGTAGGGAGATAAGGAGAGCATAGACAATGATACAAACAGAGCCTCATTTTGAAAATTCCCTCTGGCGAGGTGGAGGTTGCGGTGATCCGAGATCACGCCATTGCCCTCCATCCTGGGCAAAAAGAGCGAAACTCCGTCTCAAAAAATAAAATGGCCAGGCACGGCTCATGCCCATAATACCAACACTTTAGGAGGCAGAGGTGGGCAGATCACCTGAGGTCAGGAGCTCAAGACCAGCCTGACCAACATGGTGAAACCCTGCCTCTACTAAAAATACAAAATTAGCCAGGTATGGTGGTGCATGCCTGTAATCCCAGGTACTCAGGAGGCTGAGGCAGGAGAATCACTTGAAACCGGGAGGTGGAGATTTCAGTGAGCCGAGATCGTAACATTGCACTCCAGCCTGGGCAACAAGTGCGAAACTCCATCTCAAAAGAAAGAAAGAAAGAAAATTCCCTCTGGCAGCAGTGTAGAAAATGGAAGGGTCTAATCATAGTAATTGTTGTGATGATGATGACAGCAGCTGACTCTTATTGAGCACCTACTGCATGCTAGACACCGTACCGAACACGTTATGAGCACCCGATGCCCATGAGATCTTAACTTTACAGATGAATAGAGTGTGTGTGGGAGTGCAAGGGTAAGTCATTCCCCTGAGATCACTCAGCTGGAGAGCAATGGGCTTGGGGCTGGAATCTGGGCATCTGGGCTTCAGAACCTCACGATGCTTCTTTAGGAAAGCAACCTCTTCCGGCCGGGCACAGTGGCTCACGCCTGCAATCCCAGCACTTTGGGAGGCCGAGGCGGATGGATCACCTGAGGTCAGGAGTTTGAGACCAGCCTGGGCAACATGGCAAAACCCTGTCTCTACTAAAAATACAAAAACTAGCCAGGCAGGGTTGTGGGCGTCTAGAATCGCAGCTACCGGGAAGCCTGAGGCAAAAGAATCGCTTGAACCTGGGAGGCAGAGGCTGCTGTGAGCCAAGATCACGCCACTGTACTCCAGCCTGGGCAATAGAGTGAAACTCCATCTCTTAAAAAAAAAAAAGAGAGAGAGAAAAGCAGCCTGTTCCACCCCGCAGTGAGGCGGGGCCAGGCTTGCAGCGGGTCAGGCCAGAGCGCAGAGACACTTGCTGCATGCTTTCTGTGGGCCAAGGTGGCTGGCTGCTGTTCAGCGTCAGGCGTGCCAGTCACAGACTGTTTGGACATCGAGCTTCTCCCCTGCAAATGACATGAAGATGACATGACTAATCACACCTGCTACATGGAATTATTCTAGAAAGAAACCAGTTAGAAACGCACTCCTCGGTCAATTAGGGCTGCCCTTTAATCCTGCCCGCGTTGTCAAACATCCTGTATTAACAGCGCATTTCCTGCAAGCACAAAAGAGGAAAGTCATGTGATGGTGCCCAGAAAGGGCTCCTGGTTTCTGTGACAGGCGGCTTCCAGCCTCGCAAGGCATGGGATGTCTCTTCCTGGCCTCCTTTGTTTCATTTCTACAGAGGGAAAGGCAGGGTCCCCAGCACTTCCCAAAGCCTGGAGGTCTCCCTGGATGGCAGCCCGGTGGGAAACACTTCTCCGGAGAGAAGTTAAGACGCTGAGGAACAAGTTATGGAAGGACCTAGGGGCCTTCTCTGGGATGGTATTAATTCACAGAAAGGAGGACGAGAATTACTGGGGATGATGACTGACATCCGTTACCTCTACTGGCGACAGCACCTGCATTTATCTTTGAAGACCCACATCTCCATCGATTTCGGATAGGGACTTGCCTCCTTACCCGCCTACTCAAGGGTCATGTGACCTCACATGGCCAATCAGTACATTCTCTTCCAGGCTAGGGAATCCCTGTGATTGGTTCATGCACAGCACCTGCCCACTGGTGCTCAATTCTAGGCCCTCAGAATTTTTTGGAAGAAGGAGATTTCTTTCCACTGAGATTCTGGACTTGGAGGGTCTACATCTGACCCGGAGTCACCTCAAAGAACAGCCAGCCTGAGAGTGAAGCCAACAAAGAAGGTAGCACTCAGAAAGGGAAAGGCCACATCTTGGAAAAAAATCAAGTAAGCCCCTAGATCCATCTGTGCCCGAAGCACATATACTCTTGGACTTTTCACTTTTCACACACACAAGCCAATCATTTCCACTTTTCACTTAATCTACTTTGAACTGGAGTTTCCAACACTTACAGTCAAGGTTTATCAGTGATCCCAACTCAGTTCCCCAGGTATCTGCTGTGCGCCTGCTCAGGCTTAGTCCCTCTCATGCACTGTGCATCCTTAAAGTGAAGTAGACTACAGAGTCCTTAGCCATGAGGGAACAAAAAAGCCTGCGGGCATGGTGGCTCATGCCTATAATCCCAGCACTTTGGGAGCCCGAGGCCAGGGGATCACTTGAGGCCAGGAGTTCCAGATTAGCCTGGCCAACATGGTGAAACCCTGTGTCTACTAAAAATACAAAAAAAAAAAACAAAAAAAAAAATTAGCCAGGTGTGGTGGCAGGCACCTGCAATCCCAGCTACTCGGGAGGCTGAGGAACGAGAATTGTTTGAATCCAGGCGACACAGGTTGCAATGAGTGAAGACTGAACCACTGTACTCCAGCCTGGGTGACAGAGTGACACTCTGTCTCAAACAAACAAAAAAAGAAAAACAGAAAAAGAAAGCCCTTTCTGTTGCAATAAACAAGATCAAAGGCAGAAGAGGAATCAGGCCAGGCACAGGGGCTCACACCTGTAATCTCAGCACTTTGGGAGGCCAAGGTAGGTAGATCACGAGGTCAGGAGTTCAAGACCAGCCTGGCCAAGATGGTGAAACCCTGTCTCTACTAAAAATACAAAAATTAGCCAGGCATGGTGGTGAGCACCTGTAATCCCAGCTACTTGGGAGGGTGAGGCAGAGAATTGTTTGAACTCAGAAGGCAGAGGTTGTAGTGAGCCGAGATCGCACCACTGCACGCCAGCCTGAGTGACAGAGAGAGACTCCATCTCAAGAAGAAAAAAAAAAAAGGAAGAAGAAGAAGAAGAGGAATTAGCCTAGACTCTTTGGGCTGTGAGTGACAGAAATCTAATTCATATGTGCCTAAGAAACAATGGATATTTATAGCCTCCTTTAACAAGGTCAGCTTCAGGAATGGCTGAATCCAGGTGCTCAAAGATGTCTTCAGGAATCTCCTCCATCTATCCCTCTCTGTCTCACACACATATTCTCCTGATCTCGTGTGTACTCCCACTGTCTTGGCCTTGCTCACACTCTCTTGCTGTCTCTCTCTCTCTCTCTCTCTCCCTCCATCCATATATACATTTTACTGATTCCTGAGTACACTCATGCACCACACAACACCGTTTCGGTCAACAACAAACCACATATACAATGGTGGTCCCATATGACTATAATGGAGCTGAAAAATTCCTATTGACTAATGATGTCGTAGCTGTTGTAATGTCATGGTACAATGCGTTGCTCACGTCACGGTGATTCTGGGGTAAAGAAACCTACTGCACTGCCAGACTTTTGTTTGTTTGTATGAGACAGAGTCTCGCTCTGTCACTCAGGCTGGAGTGCAGTGCCATGATCTGCAACCTCCGCCTCCCTGGTTCAAGCGATTCTCCTGCCTCAACCTCCCAAGTAGCTGAAGTAACAGGCACGCGTCACCACGGCCAACTAATTTTTCTATTTTTAGTAGAGATAGGATTTCGCCATTTTGGCCTGGCTGGTCTTGAACTCTTGACCCCAGGTGATCTGCCTGCCTCAGCCTCCCAAAGTGCTGTGATTACAACAGGTATGAGCCACCACACCCAGCCTGAGTTTCGTTTAGATACACAAATAACATTGCATTAAAATTGCCTATAGTAATGTGGTATATAAGTTTGTAGCTTAGGAGCCACAGGCTATACCATTAAGCCTAGGTATGTAGTAGGCTCTACCATCTAGGTTTGTGTAAGTACAGTCTATGATGTTCACACAAGAAAATCACTGGAAAGGCCGGGTGTGGTAGCTTACGCCTGGAATCCCAGCACTTTGGGAGGCTGAGGCGGGTCGATCACCTTAGGTCAGGAGTTTGAGACCAGCCTGGCTAACATGGCAAAACCCCATCTCTACCAAAATGCAAAAATTGGTCAAGTATTGTGGGGCACACTCCTGTAGTCCCAGCTACTCGAGAGGCTGAGGTGGGAAAATCACTTGAATCTGGAGGATGGAGGTTTGCAGTGAGCCAAGATCGTGCCATTGAGATAAAGCAAGACTGTCTCCAAAAAAAAAATCGCTTAATGATGCATTTCTCCGAATGTATCTCCATCGTTAAATGCATGATTGTACATGTTTTTCACATATTAAGATCTCTGAAATTAGAATGTGACTTACAGCCAAAGACATGGTTTAACTGGTAGCCTTTTTTGCTTTCTTAATTGTACAGATCAGCGTTCTCCAGAGAAACAGAACCAATAGAATACATATAAACATAGTATAAGAGGAGATTTATTCTAGGAATAGCTCTCAGGATTATGGAAGCCCAGAAGTCCTGCAATCTGCCTTCTGCCAGCAGGAGAGCCAAGAAAGCCAGTGGTGTCATTTCGGTTCAAGTCCAAAAACCTGAGAACCAGGAGCTTTGATGTCCGAGGTCAGGAGAAGATGGGTGTCCCAGCTGCAGAAGACAGAACTCACCCTCTCTCAACCTTTCTGTTCTATCTGGGGCCTCAATTGATGGGAAGATGCCTCTCCACGCTGGTGAGGGCAGATCTCCTTCACTCAGTCTGCTGACTCAAGTGCTAAGTTATTCTGGAAACACCCTCACAGACATTCCCAGAACTAACGTTTTACTGGCTATCTGGGCATCCCTTAGCCCAGTCAAGTTAACACATGAAATTAACCATCACACTTTCACCTAAAATAATTCATCATATCTTACAGTCAAAAGGATTTATATTTATTTCTACAGTTGGCTGCTTCTCCCTCTCACCCTTCTCTGGGTGGTGAAGGGAAAGGGAACGTGGCCAGAGGCAACGTTAATATTTCAGGGAGACCTTATCTTCCCAGTGTCTGCCTGTAATATGACAAGGGAGAATTCTGATTGGCTCAGCATAGGTCATGTGACAATTACCATGGACTTGGGGAGGAGAGCTGCAGATTACCAGGCCCAGCCCACACTCCCACCTCACAGCCCCGGGTCCAAGCTTCCGCAATTCACAGCCCTAGCAGAGCACAGGAGGGCCACTGAGGGGCTGGGGGCAGGGAAAGGAGCTGGACAAACACCATCAACAAACATCTTCAGCCAACCCACCCTGATGATCCTGATAACTATTCAAGGCTAATACAAGTTGACAGTAGGAAAAAATGAGTGGAATCAAAGGGATGGAAATAGAAAGCACCCTCGATGCCACTGATCAGCGCCAATGCCATGAACCCTTTGGTGCATTTCAGAGTTTTCTGTGACCACTCCTAAATGAAAAGCTAAGCTCGTTTTGCTTGCTTGCTCTCCAGATGAGCCCTACTTCCAAAGGAGCCCATTTACATTGGCTTGGGCTCTTCAGCCCAGCACGTGGCCTTCGCCCAGCCTGGCAGCCTGAGACAAGAGGCAGACAGACGGCTCTGCCAGCCTGACCCACACGCACGTGGCCTCCAGCCCAGGCTCCTTGGCATCCCCATTCCTCAGCCCTCCACAGTGCACTCCTGGCAGGGAGGGGAGCGAGGCCTCAGGTGCACCGCAGACAGCTCCACCCCTTGCCTTTTTCTTGCTCGGGTGGTTGTGAGTGGGTGCATTACTGGGGAACACATGCTTGTGTGTGCATGCCTGCAGGGGCATGCGTGTGTGAGGGAGCCTGTGCAAACGTGTGAGCTTCCGTGGGTGCAGGGCTGCACTCACGCCTGACCGGGGTTCCAGCTCACCTAGGTCGCTTCCTACTCTGCCACCTGCTGCCACGCCCATCCTACCTGTAGAAACTGATGATATCTTTTTCCATTCAAAGCTTTCACCTCCCATCGCATGACCTGCACTCAGTTTCCCAACACCAAGGAGGAGATAGCCTAGGAGAAGGTGGCACAGGTGTCATTATCAGTGTTTACAAGATAAAGAAATTAAGCCCCAGAGAGCTACATGTAAAGCCTACGGTCTTACCATACTACTGTCACACACCAGTTACTGCTGGAACCCACCACTCTCTCCTGCCTCCTGAGCCTGTGATCTTTTCACCAGAAAGGGAGTTCTCAGACTCATTCTCATTATGAAGCAATGCGTTCACTGATCCTTTCAGCTAAACAAACACTTCCTGGGTGCTTTCCGGGGCTCAAGACCGGGGCCAGGCGCTTTACGTGCAATATCCTGAATCCTTCAAACAGCCCGTGACTCCATTTTGCATAAAGGAAGCTCAGAAAGGTTAGGCCGTGTGCTCCAGGTCACACAGCTGCTGTATCGGATGCTGTGTTTGCAGATCCACCCTCCCAGACCAGGACACTCCAAGCCTGTGGCTGCTGGGAGTGAGAGCTGGCAGCTCACAGCCAAGCAACTCCCCAGGACCTGCCCTCGGCCTCAGAGGGTTGCCTCTTCTGATCCGGTGGCCCCTTCCCTGAGGGACAGCTTGCATCCAGTGACTGGCAGATAAGTCCTTGCCTTGCTTCATTAGGAACATGTCTTAAGGGCCTACCCGACTCAGAGCTCCCATGGAGCGGGGCTGAGACTTCAGCACGTGGCCCAGCTGCTCACCCTCCCTCACAGATGCGGCGCCTGAGAAAATGCCCCACCAAACTTCCTGTTCATGAATCTCTGATTCAAAGTTTGTTTCCCAAGGACGTGAATGCAGACAGGTAGCAGGTGCGAGGTTGGGTACCCCGAGTATGGGCCTGAGGGTCTCCAGCATCCTGGACTCCCCCACCCCGCTCTGTCGTCCCACCCAGATGCCCACCTGAGGCCTGACCTCTCACCTAGTGTCCCAGCTAGTGGCCGGCTCCTGCCTCCTCCACAAGGGCTGGGAACAGCCTGGCTGTTAAAGGAAGCTGTGGGCTGTCTTGGAATGTGGAGTTGCCTAAAATTCTGGCAGAAGAGCCACTCATTTTCTTGGAATCTTGACTCACCAGTCTAATTTAACTCCCTGGGGGCGGTGCGGAAACTGCCTCCCTCTCCCTCCTCCCTCCCACCTCCCCAGCCCCACCTTGAGCCCCTCCCTGAGCTCTCCAGGCACCAGCTGTGTCTCCAGGACTCCCCAGCAGGGTCCTCACATGTGCTATTCCCTCTGCCTGGAATTCTCTTCCATGAACTCAACACAGGCAGCCGCAGCCTCATCCTCCAAGTCTCGGCCCAGGTCTCCCGGCCTCCTCCCAAGAAACCTTCCTCATCCTCCCAGACAAGGTCAGTGGCACCGGGGCTTCTGCTCGCCTGACATTCAACGACATTTCACCCAAAATCCCCGCAGGGCCCATCTCCCATGGTGGACATCCAACTCCATAAAGCCAGGGCCCTTGTCTATTCACTGTGGTGCCCTCATGCCTAGCTCTGCAGCTAGTAGGTGCTCAATAAACACTTCCTGCCTTCATGAATGCAGGACACCATCCTCTCTGGCCTTCTTTGACATTTGGGAGCTGCTCATGGAAAAGAGGGTGTGGAGGGGCAGGGGGAAGTTCTCCCAAGAGTCAAGTATTTGCTTTGGAAAGAGTCCGCCTGAGGTTTTGTGCAGCCTGGAGCAAGTCCTTCAACCCACAATGGCTCCATTTCCTCATCTGTAAAAGGAAAAGCAGAACCCAGTCCCCAGAGGGCTGTGCAGAGACTAAACCAGATAAGAAGTCCAGCCCAAGTCTTTGATTCAAGTTCAATTTTTGTCTGTTTGTCTGAGTGTTTTTTTTTTCTTCTAGCTGGGGTCTCACTATGTTGCCCAGGCTGGAGTACAGTGATTATTCACAGGCATGATCCCACCACTGAGTTCTGACCTGCACTGTTTCCAACTTGGGCCGATTCACCTCTCCTTAGGCAACCTGCTCCCAGGAGGTCACCATATTTGATGGTAAATTTAGTGTAGACGCCAGATCAGCATAGCACACTTCGGCCCAGAACTCTTGGCTTCAAATGATCCTCCTGCCAGCCAAGTAGCTGGGACTACAGGTACGCATCACCACGCCCAGCTCAAATTTCATTTTAAAGTAAATTTTAAAACTATGTTTCAAATGTAGCAAAAATTAAAACCCATGCATCCCCTCTCCCAGATTTAAAGCTGAAGATCGCCCACGTGTGACCTGACTCGGAAAGAATGAATGGTATGGGGGCACCTGTTGAGACACTGCCTCTGGCCGAATTTGGCTTTGTTTCATTTCCCGTGGCAGAAAGACCTAAGACGCTCTTTTATTTTTTTAGAGACAGGGTCTCGCTATGTTGCCCAGGTTGCTGTGGTTATTCACAGGCACGAATGCAGTGCGCTGCAGCCTCAGACTCCTAGGCTTAAGCGATCCTCTTGCCTCAGCCTCCCAGTAGCTGGGTGCATTACAGGCATGCACCATTGTACCCAGCTGTCAGCCTAAGGCACTGTTAAAACTGCCAGTGCTGGCCAGGTGTGGCGGCTCACGCCTGTAATCCCAGCACTTTGGGAGGCCGAGGCAGGCGGATCACTTGAGGTCAGGCCTTTGAGACCAGCCTGGCCAACATGGTGAAACCCCATCTCTACTAAAAATACAAAAATTAGCCAGGCATGGTAGCCTGTAATCCCACCTACTTGGGAGGCTGAGGCAGGAGAATTCCTTGAACTCAGGAGGCAAAGGTTACGGTGAGCCAAAATCGCATCACTGCACTCCAGCCTGGGCAACACAGCGAGACTCAGTCTCAAAAAAAAAAAAAAAAAAATTGCCAGTGCTCTGTCTCACAGGGCAATTAAATCTGAGTCTCTTGGGAGTGAAACATTGGAATTTCTTTACATTCCCAAGGTTGGAGGTCAGCAAACATTTAATTAATCTATCATCTATAGTCTACCTATTACATCTATTGAGGTGGGTGTCTTGCTACATTGCCCAGGCTGTTCTCAAACTCCTGGGCTCAAGTTACTTTTCTGCCTCAGCCTCCCAAAGTGCTGAGATTACAGGCATAAGCCACTATGCTCAGAGAGAAAACATTTTCTATAAAGGACCAGACGCCAAGTATCCCGGGAGTGAACCGTCCCGTCTCCAGTGCAGCTCATCAGCTCACCCCATGCTTCATGAAAGCAGCCATGGACAGAAGGTAAATGAGCAGCCACAGCTGCATTCCAATAAGACTTTATTTATGAAAACAGACTGCAGCTGGCTCTTGTAATTTGCCAATCCCGGCCCTAGGTGAGTTCAGGCTGAGAACTACTATTATAAGGCAAGTGTAAAAAAAAAAAAAAAATCTGTTACTGTTTGCAGCTACTCCTTGTGTGACTCAGATTTCCTCCCTTGTTTCTATCATTAAAAGAAATTCGGAAATAAATGAGATGCTAAGCTTTGAGCAAGTCATCTCTCAGTAGAGTGATGACATGTCTCCTCCATTTGCATGGAACTGTCCCTGTTTATACCTGTTTTTCCTGCATAATTAGTAAAAGGGCCCAGTTTCTCTCTCAAGAACTCTTGGTGATGATGATAAATAGTTGATCATGCTATCTTCAAAACCCTATTTCAATGTTTTTGCTACCAAAATGACCTTGTAATTTTTGATCAATTCATGAAATTATCAATAATAGCAATAAGAACTTATAATAAAATAAATCAATATGAATTACTCTTTTTTTTGAGATGGAGTTTCCCTCTGTTGCCAGGCTGGAGTGCAGTGCTCTAATCTCAGCTCACTGCAACTTCCCCCTCCAGGGTTCAAGCGATTCTCCTGCCTCAGCCTCCCGAGTAGCTGGGACGACAGGCTCGTGCCACCACACCAAGCTGATTTTTGTATTTTTATTAGAGACAGGGTTTCATCATGTTGGCCAGGATGGTATCGATCTCTTGACCTCATGATCCGCCCGCCTCAGCCTCCCAAAGTGCTGGGATTACAGGCAGAAGCCACCGCACCTGACTAATCACTGTGAATTACTGAAAAATCAGAAAAGACCTCAGTCATGCAGGCAGAGAGGAAATGCTCGACAAAAGTGAGGCAAGTGAGTTGAACAGCTGTTCACACCAGCTCTTCAGGTATTTGAAGATGATGATATTCGAGACCACTGACCCTCAGGGATTTCTCTTCATGGAGGAGACGAGATGCAGCACTGAGGCCCGAACCCTGCCTAGCTCAGCAAGGCCGAGAAGAGAGGCCGTCAGTGAGGAGCATGAGCCAAGTGTGGGCTCGTGCGCCCACTTCAGAAGTGGAGCCAACTGGCTCCATCCTCTGCCAGCTGAGAGGGCAGTCGGGACCCAGGCCAGCTTTTGGATGGAGCCTCCGGACAGGACCCTGGCTCCTGGGGCATGAGGAGGCTGCAGCTGCCAGGGTCACTTGGCAAAGACCCTGGGCCAACTGCTGCCCCGGGGAGGCCTCTTCCTCCAAGCTGCTCAGGATCAGCACAGCGGGGGTCCAGGCAGGCACAGCCTGGTTGGGAGTTATTGTGTCATGGTACAAAAGAACCCTTCAGTCAGAACAGAAGGAGACACCTTTGCAATGCTTAAACACCCAGGGGTTCTCTGAGCAGAGAGAGGACTCTATCCCAGAAGCCAGAGACAGGAAGGAGGAGGACTCCACTGGTGGAGAACTGAGGAGCCGGCAGGAGGCTGGGGGTCAGCCTCTGAGGCTGGTCTCTTGTGTGTCTCTGGAGCTCTCCTCAGCTCCCTGCATTCTCCCTGCATCCTCTGAGCTCCTTTTCCTTCTTTTTTTTTTTTTTTTTTTTTTTTTGTAGAGATGGGCTTTCACTATGTTGGCCAGGCTGGTCTCAAACTCCTGACCTTATGATCTGCCTGCGTCAGCCTCCCAAAGTGCTGGGATTACAGGCGTGAGCCACTGCACCCGGCCATTTTTTTTTTTTTTTTGAAGAAGGTCTCACTTCATCTCTTAAAGTGGAGTAGAATGCCACAATCATAGCTCACTGTAGCCTCAAACTCCTGGGCTCAAGCAATACTGAGGAGCTAGGACTATAGGCACACACCACCACATCCAGCTAATTTTTTTTTTTTTTTTTTTTTTGAGATAGAGTCTCGAGCTGTCACCTGGGCTGGAGTGCAATGGTGCAATCTCAGTTCGCTGCAACCTCTGCCTCCCAGGTTCATGCAATTCTCCTTACTCGGCCTCCCAAGTAGCTGGGATTACAGGTTCCCACCACCACACCTGGCTAATTTTTTGTGTTTTTAGTTGAAATGGGGTTTCACTATGTTGGCCAAACTGGTCTAGAACTCCTGGCTTCAAGTGATCCTCCCACCTCAGCCTCTCCAAGTGCTGGGATTACAGGCATTAGCCACTGTAGACAGCAGTGCGCTCTGGAAGGGATTTGAAGCAAGATGGACCTCTGGACCCTCCCTGGCCCAACCTGAGCTTGTTTTTCCATTGGGTGATCTTGGCTATTTGTTCACATTTAAAGGTGAGACTCTCAAATGCTGATTGGGAGCTCCAGCAGGGGCATGGACCAGGCTTACTCTCGGGCCTCAGGGTAGGAGCTGAAGGGATTAAAGCATTTCACTGCAAATGGAACCAGGGTGGCCCCCAGCACTTTTGTCTTGGGCCTCCTAGTTTCTTCTGAATAGCGTTGCTAGATTTTGCTAATAAAAATTTGTAATTTGTGTGACATATTTATACCAAAAAAAGTATCTGTTGCTGATCTGAAATCCTGTGTAACCTTGCATCCTGGATTTTAACCCTACCTGAAAAGAATCCTCCGGCCTCTGGCCCCGGGCCCAGCATTCTGGAAGCCGAGCCGGGAAGATGCCAGCATTTTGCTGCTTTATAAGTAGACTTTCCCACAGTGCCCTGTTTTGAGTGTATGACCTGCAGCCACAGTCAGGCTGGAATCTCTAAATCCGGGTCACCCTGGTTCCAGCCTTC
Source organism: Cheracebus regulus (assembly GCA_963574635.1). Classification (NCBI taxonomy): domain Eukaryota; kingdom Metazoa; phylum Chordata; class Mammalia; order Primates; family Pitheciidae; genus Cheracebus; species Cheracebus regulus. The sequence goes on along the minus strand of CAUYQU010050748.1, from coordinate 8,801 downwards.
AGAGGAAACCCTAGCTGGTCTTTTCCCAGGATGGAAAATTGTAAATGCCTAGCTGCCCGAAGTGATGGGGAAGATCTGGGAGTCTCACTGACCCTTTTAAAGACCTTTAGGCTGGACAAGATGGCTCATGCCTGTAATCCTAGCACTTCGGGAGGCCAAGGCGAGCTGGACAAGATGGCTCATGCCTGTAATCCCAGCACTTTGGGAGACCAAGGCGAGCCGACTACTTGGTCAGGAGTTTGAGACCAGCCTGGCCAACATGGTAAAATTCTGTCTCTACTAAAAACTACAAAAATTAGCTGGGCGTGGTGGCACACACCTGTAATCCCAGCTACTCAGGAGGCTGCAGCAAGAGAACCTCTTGCATCCAGGAAGCAGAGGTTGCAGTGAGCTGAGATCACACCACTGCACTCCAGCCTGGGTGACAGAATGAGACCTTGTCTCAAAAAAAAAAACAAATAAATAAACCTGTTGTCATTTGTCCATCGGCTTTCCTGCTTCCAAACCTTCTGACATCTCTGAGGAGTTGTCCCCTCCCTTCCTGTTCCTGCCCTGGTGAATGTATGTGTTTTCATTGCTTTCCTGCCTCGTTAGTTGCAATGCCCAGACAGGTTTAATCTGTCTTGTTGAACCAGAGGTTCCTGCCTATCTCCATCCAGGGACTTCGCTTCATCCCTCTCTGCTGCTTCTGCTCCAGTCACACACAAGCCGTGAGCTCACAGGACAAGCCAGCTGAGCCCTGGTCCCATAGCCAACTGACCCAGTGTCTCCACATTCAGATTCCACATTTCCAAAACAGAGGCTCGCATCGGTGTCCTCTGGATCAGGATTCTGCACCTGAGCCAGGGAGCCGCGGAGAGGCAGTGTCACCTGGCAATAAGAGCCCCCACCTACGGAAAGGAGGGCAGGTCTCAGAGAAGAAAGTGTGGGCTGGGCAGACACCCTGAAACATGTCTAATCCAGAGTCAGGAATTTCTGGAACGTCGTTGACTGTGAAGAGGACCCTCGAACATCTCTCTCCAACTCTCCACACCTTGGCCCTATTCTCACCTCCTCCCACGCCCATCAGGGTCTTGTCAATTCCCGCTGCACACAGAGAAACATAACTGAATCGCTACTTTCTACACCTATCGAATCACCAGCTCGGCCACTCCTGCCTCCCAGCACAAACGGTTTTCAGTGTCCACGTCATGACCTTGCCTGGGCCACTGTCATCTCCTCACTGCAATAGTCTCCTAACTGGTTTTCCTTCGCTGATCTTGTTTGCCCACAATCCAATCTAAAAAGGCAACCCGAGTAGGGTTCTTAAAACACAGGTCTGATCATTTGGTTCACATCCCTTCCTCAGCGCCCTGCTGCCTACAGGAAATCAAATCAGCTTCTCAACTGGCCTTCAACATTATCATCTTTCCCCCCACAGCACCTCCTCCTAGCACTCAACCTTCAGAAGACAGAATTATTCAAAATCTCCCCGACCTTCCACCGACACAGACAATTTCCCACTCTGCTTATAAAATCCACTCTACTGAGACATCCTCTTCCTCCACATCTTCCCTTAAAACTCATCGCCAGGCCGGTCATGGTAACTCACGCCTGTAATCTCAGCCCTTTGGGAGGCTGAGATGGGTGGATCATTTGAGGTTAGGAGCTCGAGACCAGCTGGCCAACACAGTGAAATTCCATCTCTACTGAAAATACAAAAATCTGGCCAGTGTGGTGGCTCACACCTGTAATCCCAGCACTTTGGGAAGCCGAGGCGGGCAGATCACCTGAGGTCAGGATTTCAAGACCAGCCTGGCCAACATGGTGAAACCCATCTCTACTAAAAACACAAAACTTAGCTGGGCAAGGTGGTACACATCTGTCATCCCAGCTACTCTGGAGGCTGAAACAAGAGAATTGCTTAAACCCGTTGAACAGGGGAAGCGGAGGTTGCAGTGAGCAGAAATCACACCACTGCACTCCAGCTTGGGCAACACAGCAAGACTCTGTTTCAAAAAAAAAAAAAAAAGAGCAAAGAACAAAAACACAAACAGGCAGCTCACCAAAATGAAAACAAATGCATGAAAAATTCTCAACCTCATAATCAGTGTTCACGTAAACAAGGAGATGCCATTTCTACCCATCAGATTCACAAATATCAAAAAGGTTTGATAACGCAGCATTTATAAGGAGATGGAGAAAGGTCATATTCATGAGATTTGTTGCAATAAAATTCAATACAATTTCTCAGGAGGACAATTTGGCAATAACTGTAATCGTTTTAAATGCATGTGCCCTTTATTCCAGAACTCCTACTACCATATGATACGTGTGTTTATGTAACAGAAGGGACATCCATTCTTCCACATGCTCAGAAAGATGAGTAAAAGATAGGTTCTTTGTGGCATAGTTTGTATTAGCAAAAGAAAAATAATGCTTACGTTAAACAGTCAATAAATTACGCTCTAAATGCACAGTAGAATAGCTTGCAGCCATGGAAGTAACAGAGCTATAACTGCTATTGTTTTAAGGAAAGAAAAAAGCCAAACTGCAAGGAGTGTGCAAAGTATGCGCCCTTTGGTAGAAAAAAAGATCTGTATTATGCGCTTACATTTGTGCGACTTTCTCGAAGCAAAGTGTTAACAGTTAACAGTGGCTGCCTCAAGGGGCAGGGATGGGGTCAGAAGGACAACAAAGCTTACTTGCCAGCAAATATTTCTCTATATATCTCTCTAGATATAACTGTTGGAATATTTTTACCATGCTAAGTGTTTTTTATCTAGAGATATTTAAAATTAAAAATAACTGGCTGGGTGCGGTGGCTCTCATCTGTAATTTCAGTACTTTGGGAGGCCAAGGCGGGCGGATCACTTGAGCTCAGGAGTTGGAGATCAGTCTGGCCAACACAGTCTCCACTAAAAAATACAAAAATAATTATCTGGGCATGGTGGTGTATGCCTGTAATCCCAGCTACTCGGGAGACTGAGGCAGGAGAATCGCTTGAACCTACCACTGCAGTGAGCCGAAATCAAACCAATGCACTCCAGCCTAGGCAACAAGAGCAGAAACATCATCTCAAAAAAAATAAAATAACAAAATTTAAAATAACATTTCAGGCCGGGCGCAGTAGCTCTCACCTACAATCCCAGCACTTTGGGAGGTCGAGGTGGACGGATCACCTGAGGTTGGGAGTTCAACACCAGCCTGACCAACATGGAGAAACCCCATCTCTACTAAAAATGCAAAATTAGCCCAGTGTGATGTGCATTCCTGTCATCCCAGCTACTCAAGAGGCAGTGGCAGGAGAATTGCTTGAACCCAGGAGGCAGAGGTTGAGATAAGCTGAGATTGTGCCATTGCACTTCAGCCTGGGCAAAGAGCGAAACTCCATCTCAATAAATAAATTAAAAAATAGCAATCTGGAGTGGAGTCCCCAGCTCCAACTGATAAATCCCTGAAAGGCAGAAACACCTTCTGACTCTCTACGGGCCACGTGTACCATTCAAGAGGAGCAAGACTTTCCGCACAAATGACCCTTGCCCTAGCCAAAAGTCCTCCCTCAACACCTATGCTCCCTCAGTGCCCTGGTCTCTGCACGCCTCGGGAACTTGGAGCCAGGAGATGAAATGTCACCTCCGATGGCTGGCACCAAGTGCATCTCAGCCCCGCCACCAGGGCTCTCTTGCAGTTCCTGCCTGGTTGCCTTCCCCACCTCCTCCCTGTTTGCTTGCCGGGGACTGAAGCCAGCCCTGGAGCGGGGTGTGAGCTGACCCAGAGGTCAAGCTGCTCTTCTGCCGCTTCGACACAATGCGTATTTGGGGTAGAAACATAGCTTGATTTGACAAACACCTACCAAGGAGAGTTCACTTCTCCAGACGTTTCTTGGGCACCCACAACACATCAGGCTCTGCTCTAGGCACTGCAGTGAAATGCCTCCACACTCAGGAGCAACTGGCCTCGTGTGGAGAGTTTGGTCTTGTGGGCTTGTGGGGGACAGGAGAATTAAGTGAGAAAATGCATGTAGGGACTCAGTGCCATGCTTATACATAGTGAGCCCCCAGCAAAGTGGGTGTAGTCACCACCATCACCACCAACCTCCTCCTCTTCCTCCCCTGGCATCCTCCCCTCCTCCAGGCAGGAAATATATCTGCCCTTTCCCAGGGCCCATGGTCACGGCTGAGGGCAGGGAACAGCTCCATGTCCTCCAGTACACCTGACATGCTGTCATGTCTCATGCATCAGGAAACCTGAGCAGGGACATTTTTGACTTTTTTTTTTTTTGATACGGAGTCTTGCTCTGTCACCCAGGCTGGAGTGCAATGGCGAGATCTCAGCTCACTGCAACCTCTGCCTCCCGGGTTCAAGCAATTCTCCTGCCTCAGCCTCCCAAGTAGCTGGGATTACAGGCATGCACCACCATGCCCGGCTAATTTTTGTATTTTTAGTAGAGACGGGATTTCACCATGTTGGCCAGGCTGGTCTCGAACTCCTGACTTCGTGATCCACCCACCTCAGCCTCCCATAGTGCTGGGATTACAGGCATAAGCCACCGAACCTGGACTGTTTTTGACATTTGATTGAGTTTGTAATCGGCATTTCTGGGAGTCCATGATAATCCCATGAAGCAGCCAAGTTAACAGCTCAAATTCATGATCATCCAGCTTTTGTCTTTAATAGGCGCCCACAGTGGGCCTGGGCTGTACACCGTGGCGGATACAGAAGTGCTGTGTGTTGGCCAGATGCAGTGGCTCACACCTGTAATCCCGGCACTTTGGGAGACCAAGGTGGGCAGATCACTTGAGCTCAGGAGTTGAGACCAGCCTGGCCAACATGGTGAAACCCGGTCTCTACTAAAAATACAAAAATTAGCCAGGTATGGTGGCAGGCACCTGTAGTCCCAGCTACTCAGGAGGCTGAGGCAAGAGAATTGCTTGAACCCAGGAAGCAGAGGTTGCAGTGAGCAGAGATCGTGCCACTGCCCTCTAGCCTGGGTGACAGAGTGAGACTCCATCTCAAAAAAAAAAAAAAAACACGAAGTGGTATGTATTGCCCCACAACAATCTGGTGATGCTACCCACCCTTCTTACAATCTCCTTGGGGAGCCGAGCCCTCCACACAGGAGGCAATTCGCAAATGAGGCCGTGGTTCAGTATGTCAGTGAGGGAAAGGGCAGGGGGCAGGCAAATTTAGGGAAACTTCATGGAGTAGGGTGCACTTAGGGGAGGTCCGCTCCATCTTCCTGCTGAACACATTTACCAAATCTGCTGTTGGGTCACATCTGTTTGTCAACTGCAGGGCTCTCCACCCTGGCTGCTTATTGAAACCCTAGAGGAGCTTTTAAAACCCCACTGCCCTGGGCTGCACCCCAGACCCTTCATCAGAATCTGCAGGGATGGGGCCCGGGTGTCAGGGTTCGGAAACTCTCTCAGGTGATTCCACTGTGCAGCCATGTTTGAGAACCAGCCATCTAGTGACATTCATGAATTTTTTTCTGAGATGGAGTCTCGCAACCTCTCCCTCCCGGGTTCAAGCGATTCTCCTGCCTCAGCCTCCTGAATAGCTGGGATTACAGGCATGCGCCACCATACCCAGCTAATTTTTGTATTTTTAGTAGACACAGGGTGTCACCATGTTGGCCAAGCTGGTCTCGAACTCCTGACCTCAGGTGATCCACCCACCTCAGCCTCCTAAAGTGCTGGAATTATGGGAATGAGCCCCCTCACCTGGCCCATGAATATTTTAAGTAGTATTCCAATGGCTATTCTAACTTTGATTCCAACAGTCCTATGTTTCTTTTAAGGTGAGTTAGAAATAAAGTACAAGCAGCACACCTAAACTGGCATTTCATGGACATTATTAATATGGACAGGGCAAGTACATGTGAGCTTTAGTGCTCTTCTCAACCACAGGTGAGATATCCCTTCTGGAGTAACTTTGATGTGGTTTAAATGCTAAAAGCACAGCCTGAGCAACATAGCGAGACACCCCGTCTCTACAAAAGATTTTCTAAAATTAGCCAGGTGTGGTATTGGACTTCTGTGCTCCCAACTAGTCTAGAGGCTGAGGCAGGAGAATCACTTGAACCCCAGGAGGTGGAAGTTACAGCAAGCTGAGATCACACCCCTGCACTCCAGCCTGGGTGACAGAGCAAGACCCTGTCTCAAAAATAAATTTAATTTAAAAAGATTCACCCCCTAGCTGCAAAAGACACCTTCCTGTCCTACTGGCCTGAATGCAGCTTACAGGAAAACGGCTTTCTGAGAACCCTTCCCTTCTACCAAAGGGCCCAGTGCGCCGGAGTGGAGGGAGCACAGGCTTTTGCCTGACCCAACTCTCATGGGACACCCAGCGCTGCTGCTTACTGGCCAGTGCCCCTGGTGATGGCTACGATGCCCTGGCCTCTGTTTTGCTCTCCGAGCAATGGAGAAGCTTTCAGGGTTACTAGGGAGCCCTCCCACCGAGCGCACGCAGAGAGGGAAGGCAGACGCCTCTCCTTGCCCGTGGTTAACAGTGCACAGTGAGTGTCGGTCCTGCACCTGCACCGCCAGCTGCCTCATTCTCAGAAACCTGACCTGGAGCCCCAGATGTCTGCTATGGGAAGGAGACGCTGTGAAAAAGGAAGACGTGCTCCCAAAACCCAGGACATGCAGGTTCCCCGATGCCTTGGAGGGAGCAGGTCTGGGTGAGACTTGGCTCTGCCCTCAGGCAGGCACCTCAGACTGACCAGATGCCGATCCCGGTACATCCTGTCAGGAGGCACACGCTGCCTGGGTCCCTTTTCTGCGAGGTTCGCACCACTCACTGTCATGGCATTGGCCAGGTGTCTCCACTGTAAGTCCCTGGGCTTCCCCTGTGGGAAGGTACTTTGAGACCATGTAACCATCCCGTTGCTCTCCAACCTCACACCACTCTATTAGTTTCTTTTTAAAAACTTATTTATTTTTAATTTTTGTTGAGCAACAGGGTCTCATTATGTGGCCCAGGCTGCCTCAAACTCCTGGACTCATGTGATCCGCCTGCCTCAGCCTTCCAAAGCGCTGGGATTACAGGTGTGAGCCACCGCTCCTGGCCACAGCCACTCTGTTCGTTTTCTTTGGCGGCCGTAGCAAATTAGCACAAGCTGGGTGACTTAAAACAAGAAATTTATTCTCGCACAGCTCTGGCAGTCAGAGTCTAAAATCAAGGATTCAGCTGCTGAAAGCTTCAGCAGAGCTGTGCTCCCCTCCAAAGGCTCGAGGGGAAAATCAGCTCCTCACCTCTCCCAGCTCCCAGTGGCCCCAGGTGTTCGTGGTTTGTGGCTGCATCTCACCGGTGTCTTCCTCTGTGGTCCCACGACGCTCCTCATCATGTGTCTGTCTCTTCTGTCTCTTACAAGGGCACATGTCAGCTGGGAATGGTGGATCCCAGCAACTCGGGAGGCCGAGACGGGAGCATCACTTGAACCGAGGAGCTTGAGACCAGTCTGGTCAATATAGCAAGACATCTCTAAAAAAAAATGCTTTAAATTAGGCATGATGGTGTGTGTCTCTGGTCTCAGCTACTAGGGAGGCTGAGGCAAGGTGATCACGGGAGCCCAGGAGTTCAAGGCTGGTGGCTGCTGTGAGCTATGATCACACCACTGCACTCTAGACTGGGCGACAGAGTGAGACACTGTCTCTAAAAAGTAAAAATCACATGCATCAGACCAAATGTAGTGGCTCACACTTGTAATCCTAGCACTTTGGGAAGCTGAGGGAGCAGATGGCTTGAGCTCAGGAGTTCAAGACCAGCCAGAACAACATGACAAAACCTCACCTCTACTAAAAATATAAAAAATTACCCAGGCATGGTGATGTGGGCCTGTAGTCCCACCTGCTCAGGAGGCTGAAGTGGGAGGATTGCTTGAGCCCAGGAGGCGGAGGTTGCACCACTGCACTCCAGCTTGGGCAACAGAGCAAGGCCCCATCTCAAAAAGAAAAAAAGAAAAAAGAATAGTTGTCATTGGATTTAAGGCCACCAATTATCCAGAATGATCTTGTCTCAAAGTCCCTAACTTAAACACATTTACAAAGATTATTTTTCCAAATAAGGCCTGTTTTCACAAGGGCCTTATTAAGTCATGGACATTTATGTCCATTCAACCCCTGAGGCCCACTAATTGTGGCATTCCTTGATGATTCCTGCTGAGTTCATTGTTATGATGATTTGCCAAGTGCCCAAGACTGCTTTTAATTCCATCTCACCTTCCCAGCTGCTCATTACCATCTACTGTCCCTTCCCACATTTTTAAATTGACTTATACCAGTAGGCTTTCTCTTTTTTTGTTTTGTTTTGTTTTGTTTTGTTTTTTGAATTGCTGTCTCACTATGTTGCCCCTCCTGGGCTCAGTAATCTTCCCACATCGGCAGCCCAAAGTGCTATAGGCAAGAGCTACCACGCCTGGCCCTTCTCTCTCTCTCTCTCTCTCTCTTCCTTTCTTCCTTCCTTCCTTTCTTTATCTCTCTCTCTCTCTCTTTCATTTTTTTTTTGAGACTGGATCTCAGCTGGGCACAGTGAGCAAAACCCCATCTCTACTAAAAATACAAAACATTAGCCGGCATGGTGGCACACGCCTGTAGTCCCAGCTACTGGAGAAGCTGAGGCATGAGAATCACTTGAACCTGAGTCAGGGGCAGAAGTTGCATATTGAACCAAGATCATACCACTGCACTCCAGCCTGGACAACAGAGCAAGATTCAGCATCAAAAAAAAGAAGGGCCAGTCGCGGTGGCTCACACCTGTAATCCCAGAACTTTGGGAGGCCGAGGCGGGTGGATCACAAGGTCAGGAGTTCAAGATCA